>MJUU01000615.1:0-12474 GCA_002080025.1 Modiolus philippinarum | reverse complement strand
GCAATGAAAATCGAGTTTAGCTGAAACAGGTTTTGAAGTGCTCTCATTTCTTATGGTTTTTAATCAATGCTTCATGTGTTATGTTTTTTTTTTCAACAAATACTTTTACAGAAATAAATATTACCGGAAAGACAAAGAAGAATGTCTCTGAATGTAAGCTGGTAATTGATGTTTGATTGTATGTTCTATCCTGTAACATGATATAAAGTCGCGATCGGCGGTGATGTATGTTAGGATTTCCTCGAACTCGGCAATTTGTAAACCAGCTATGTAAGATCCAATGGATGGAAGGTGTCCAGCTTAAAAGATATATTGAACAGTTTTTGTCTCGTCCGTCAAGGGATAACCCGACAGCATCAATTGCGCTATACCAGTTCCTTTTTACGTTGCACAATTTTGCTTCATTCACATTTTCGTTGTCCATCATTACATTTTCCACTTTTTCACTGAAGGTAGTTTGAGCGAAGCTGTTGCTGTGACGGTCTTGCGAATGAGGACCTGAAATAACATGTAGACAGCAAAAATAAAAAAGAATTCAGAGAAAATTAATATTCAATAAATAACAAACAAAACAGAAACAAGCCCTATCTTGCTCACCAGATGACAAAATATTAAGATAAGCTATGAAAATTTTATTTTTGAGAGATAATCATTGTAATTAGGAGAATATGCCTTAATATATAAGAAAATCATTGTTACCATTAGAGTTATGTACCACCTTTAATACAAACTTCATAAGCTTTATTGTTCTTGCCATGATATAACTGAATATTTCGATGTTTCCTTTTCACAAATTATGGGAAGCGACATGTTTCAAAGATATGGAATCTTAATACCTAACTGACAAACATAGATTAAGACTTTACACCTGACTTTCCCTTTATCATTCTCATGGTTGTGCACAAACTTTGTTCTCATATATGGGATTAACAATGTCAATTGGAAATGCAAAAAAATACAACTTAATCACAGGAAGTGTTGACCCGATGACAAAATCGTTCAATTTTTAAAATCAATCAATTTATTTAGTAAGATTTAAATGGATCAATTTTAAACAAGTTTCTAGTATTATTACTGTTAAACCAAAATTTTTTCTATTATGTTTTTTAACATTTTACACATTTGTTTTTACTTGTATAAAGCTATATGGTTTTATATTGATATTCCATGTATTTATTGAAATTGTTCAATATACTCAACAGTTCTCGCCACAATATAGCTGAAATATTGCTGAAGTTGGCGTTAAACATCAATCAACTTGTTAAATGCACCCCTTTGGAATTTACCGACAGAATCAAGTATATGCTCTCTAACGATAACGTACTTCGTCAAAAACTGATGAATATGTGGTTCCAGTGTAATAACACCCGGAGCAGCCACTCTCACAACATGGTCAACCTTAACCTTAACCGCCCTGTTGCGGAGAGGTTGTGCAGAGTCACATTCTGCCTTGCGCAGACACTCGAACACAGATGGTCGCTTGGCATAGTTGCTGCGAATCTCTGCACATATGAATACATTCATCAAATAAAGATCATCTACAGTACAATTACTTGTGTCAGTGACTTTTTCGGGGCATCGTTTGCCTTTGGTTATGCTCTGCGTACAACGGCATTGACTTTCCAATGTGTAGGCGGGGCAAATCTTCCAGATTATGACGCCTTTGACCGTCTCACGTCTTGACGTGCCTTTTCTTGCCACACCTGAAATTATAGTATCATCATGAGCCATTTATACAGAGCCATAGTGAGCAACTTCGGGCTTACCTTCCAAATGGTCATACCAATATAAAGCGAATTTCATAAATTGCTGTGCAGCCTGTAGATATGTCTTTAAAGTTGCGTTTGCAAAGTGAAGTTCTGTCAGATAGTGCCTGAACTAAATAAGCGATGCCTTTGTGAGGCGCGACAAGTCCAATTCCGGATTCTGCTTTTGCCTATTATCGTTTACATACCATAGAATAATTTTGATCCTAGATGTAACGTTGGAGGAGATCTTTGCTCCCCGTCCCTTCTCCGTATCCAGGAAGTCACAAAAGCCTTGAAAAGCGGTTCTTTATCGTAACCGGTTGTATGATAGAGTCCTTTAGCGTTGGCGTTAAAATTTATGTAGTGATGAATTCAATCTCGTAGCAATATAGAAGCCTTATGGTAAAATAGAAACTAATTATAAGACAGATGCACATGCACTGTTCTCATAGCTCTTACATAAAATGTCCTAAAATGAATAATACATGGTTTGTGTTCTTTATGTTGTGTAATGGTTGAGTTCAAAGAGGAAAATTTATTAGTATCATCACTGTCTTCACTAATATCGACTCTGACGTCATTGATGTCAACACTGATTGTACTGGTATCAACTCTGACAACATTGATGTTAAAACTTGCTGTACTAATACCAAGTCTGACTTCATTGGTGTTAACACTGACTGTACTTGTATCAATTCTGACGACATTTGTGTTAACACTGGGTGTTCTGGTATCAACTCTTGACTTCATTTGTGATAACACTGTGTGTACTGGTATCAAGTCTGACTACACTGGTGTTAACACTGGCTGTACTTTTATAAAGTCTGACGTCATTGGTGTTAAAACTAACTTCATAGTCATCAAAACTGGCTTCACTTTCATCGACATTGGCAAATTTTCCTAGATCCTGATCTGAAAATTGAAATACAGAGCAACTTAATGGATTAATTCTAATCCAGTTTATATATTTAGATCTCATCTATGTCTACCTCTTTCCAAAAATTTCTGTGTTTGCTTTCATTCACACAATTCTGAAATATTCAAGGAAAAGTGTATAAAATTTCAGTTACCTCCCTTCGGTAAAAATTAAAAAAATCTCCCTTTCACAAAATATTGTATTATTTTTAGGTATCAGGACAATTTTTTTTTTGGATATATTTTTTATGTTACTGACACGAAAACACGTATTTTTTTGATAAAAGTACAATTTGTGGGGTAAATGAAATTTTTTAGCTATTTTGTTTTATTTATACCTTTTAAAACATTTAAAACAAGAGTTATCTCCCATGTACCAAGGCAACATCTTTAATTCCCTTCCATTTTTTCAGTATTTTGTGCACACTGTTCACATGGGATATATATAAGTTCTTTTATATTTTATGATTTGTGTTCTATAAAAATCACTGTAACCCTGTATTTTTCTCTGTAAAAGAGATCATATGAAGCCTATTTTATTCAGTGATTGTGAAAGAAACAAGCACCATAACCTTTAATTTAAATTTCAAAATTTTTTCTGATGAACTATATCTAATATTTTCACCTACTTAAAAGCTATTGAGAAAAAAAATAATTACCGGTGTATCCATTATAGCTGCAATTCTCATCCTCCATTCTGAAGCAATGTCTTCGGCATTTTTTCCTACATTTTTTGTCTCTTACATTTGATAAAACAACTCGAAATAATTTGACCAATTCTTCAAACGAAGTTTTTTTTTTTTGAAAATGCATGTATGTCATTGTGCTTAAGCCCTATTTTAAGGGCCTGCATATTGGAAAGGTTTGAATATATATCCATTCTGACTACTAAATCATTTTCTCCAATGTTAACTAGAGCCTGCCTGGTGTGATTTCCACCCAGAACTTCTACTTTTCCAGATCCCGGTTTTTTACAAATCTTCAAGTAGTATATAGTTGTCTAATTGTCCAATTAATATAGGGTATAAATTCACTTCTTTTTCAAAAGTTCCTTCGAGGACTTTAACATGTTCCATGTCTAATTCCCTCGTTTTTTTCTCTAGTGCAGGTTCCACCAAATTTTGTATGTGGACTTCAATGTTTTTACTAACAAAATATAAAAAAATAAAAGGTAGATGTAGAATGTATGTTAAAAATATTTTTTCAAGATTACTGCAATTTGCTTTCAAAGAAAAATTTAATTGGGTTTTATTGGAATCAATTATTCCACTACAATATTAAAGGCTACTTTTGGAGAGGAGATTCAAATGTTAAAAGTTGACAGACAACAGGTACTAAGCGATGGCAAAAGCTTACATGGCCTTTGGCCAGGTGAGCTAAAAGGTGGTAAGCTTATAATTCATCCTAGTTTCCAAAGTTCAAGGGAAAATACTTTGTATGTGTAATAAGCAACAAGATTTTGGAACCAGCTGAATTTGCATTACTTCCTCAGACATATCAAATATCCAAAAATCACAGTACATTCAAGGTATACACTTAAACATGAACTTCAATCTTGAGTTTAAGTGAGCAGAAAATGTAAATCAGATTCACTTGCTATCTGTTAAAGTTACATTACAGGCTAAACAGTCAGAGGATAATCAAAAACAGTTATAAATTTTATAACCATTACTAATTATATTTCGAGTAATTTTTCAATATTTTAATTATCTCCCTTAGTTAGATAAGTAAAAATGGTTATTTTCACTTTTTCATGTCAATATTGTCAAAGATTTGTTTCAGAGAATTAAAGTCAAAGAATCACATGCCAAAGAGACTAATGAAACAAAACATCTGGATAATCATTGAGTGGTAATGGTTAGAATATGGCTATATAATTGGTATTTAATGTCCCTTGGGGGTCTTTCTTTAACAATCCTAGTGCTGCATCACTGATGTTATTGCTTTATATTGTAGAGTGAATATTAAATTATCCAAGAAAAAATACAAGATTGATGAGAAAAACTTATAAAGCTCACAATGCCAACTTAAAAATGACAGAAAAATTAAGAAATAACCAAAACTGGTTATTTTGTAAAAACACTGATAACTAAAAATGGTTATTTAAAAAATAACTGTTTTTGATTATGCCCCTGACTGCTAAAGTCTGTATCACTTCCCTTAGAAAATGGATTATTAAATCTATTGACACTGCTGGTAGGTGTTAAAGCATTAAAAATTCCTGCAGTACACTTTTAAAATCACAATGTTTCATATTTTGAAGGAAAAACATACTTTTAAAACATCTAATGTATAAGAAATTTTTTCAGTTTTTTTCCCAAACGGCGCATTATCAACATAGTGACAAAACATGCATCGAAACGGGAATATTTACCTGTAACACATGAAAATAAAAAAAAACATCAAAATATCCAAGTACCTCTTCTGTTAGCCGCAGTTCATAACCAGAGGCTCCTAAGAGCGTGTAATTGCTCACCTGGATCTTGGTCAACATAGACAACTGTCTATCTTAAACTATGATTCCAGATTCCAATTTTGCCCAGAGGTTTCAGAAGAGAAGGCCTTTGAAAAGTGTTTCAATAGGGTCCAATGTTAAACTATGTTTCCCTCTGCCAGCTATCTTAGCTAAAGTGCAAACCTGGAAAACATCCTTTTAGAGGATTCCAATTGACCACATAATTTTCACATCTCCTTTTATTGTTCTCATATTTCACATGTTTCCCTTCTCTAAATTTGTAAGTGGTAATAGATTAATGAATGCTCTAATCTAAGTTCTAATCACCTGGTCAAATGTATCTTGGTTTACAGGTATATCTAATCATTTTTGTTTCCCCAACCATGATATTCTCAATAAGATTCTTATTCAATCACATACTCAGTACATTGTATTATAAAATTCTTATAATATTCATGTTTTGCCTGTAATTTACCTATATTTAAATAGTCTTACAAAATGCACTGCACATGAGGTCAAATCAAATATTTTCAAACACATCATTTGTAGATATTAAATATAAACAATACTCATTAGAATGTTAAAGAAAACCCTATAGCAAGGAATCACAAAAGTGCACCCAGTCATTATTATAATTTGGCATGGTCATTTTGGGTTGCTGATTTTATCTTGGTGCCAGCAGTCTAATCAAACAGGATAATCCAACAATCTGATGTTTTTAGCTCCATGACATAAACAGTGAAAACACACTAATACTAACATGCCTTTAAAATTTACCTGTGCATTTCATATTAAAAGGAACCATTTTAATATAAAATACACAGGTAAATTTTTTGGCAGTTTATAGTATGTGTACAGAACTGTGCATGTTCTAAAAAGTCTGGGGGTCATTTTTTAGTTATTTATATTCATTCTTGATATTCATGCAATGAGATATTAATGAACAAAAGATGCAGAATTTGAAGAACTTGCAATTAATAATTATCTAAAGCAAGTGAAACAAGAGTTTAAGAATGACCAAATATCATTGATGGCATGTATCATTAATTCCCCAGTTTGCACTAATTCAGAGCCAAACATAACAGGCAATCTGGCATGTCTTGGGTCAACCTTAAAGCAGTAAAATTTCTTAACCTGATACAGTAAATCAATTTTACTTGCTCAAATGACAGTCAAAGTGATGCAATTTTCAGGCAATGTCAGATAACTTAAATAAGCAAATTTTGACAAGCTGTTGAATCTTAAACCTTTTACTACTAGGTGGAAATTTTTTGGATGTGGTCTAACTACTTTAACATCTGAACTTTATATAACAGTTGATTTTAAGGTGCAGCAAGAATTTGAGCAAGGAGGGCCACACTGGCTTTGAAAATTAGTCTCTTAAGAAATCAAATGCCTATTATTTTGTAGTTAATGTGTCTATAAAGTCCAAAATAATTTAAAAAGATAAGTTTACAACATTATCTTTCTAATACCCATAATGATGCTACCTTAGTTATACAGTAATGAAAATATAAAGGATTTGTATTTGTTGGCTTAAATCACATGATAACAGAACAATTTACTTAAACTAGTAAATTAAATTTACACAAAAATGAGCTTACTTATTTAAGGTAAATAGTGATTACACAAATGAAGTAAAAAGAAATTACTTGTATAAGGTTGACCCATAATTGACAGGTGCAAACAAAAGGCTTAAGGCCAGCCATAAGGATACAGAAACAATTAAAGTTCCACCTAAAGATAACACCCTACCTACTATGTACTGGATTCCTAAACTTCAAAAAAATCCCTACAAACATCGTTTCATATCGGCTTCAAGTAATTGTTCTACCACAAATTTGTCCATCAATTTAACCAGTGCACTCACTTGTTTAAAGGAGTTAGTCAAAAACTATTGTGAAAAAACAAATCAAAACGCTGGTGTAAATTACTTTTGGAGTGTAAAAAATTCTATTGAAGTTTTGGATAAATTACAATCTATAGATAGACCAGTTTCATCTATTGACAGTTATGATTTTTCTACACTTTATCCAACCCTTCCGCATAATTTGATTAAATCTAAATTGGATGAACTTATTAAGTGATCTTTTAAATTTTCGGGTCCTCAGTTTATTTGCTGCAACAAAAAGCAAGGATTCTTCTCCAATATCTCTTACAACAATTATTGCTCCTGGACATGTGATGATATGATTAAGGCACTGAATCTCTTGCTAGACAACATTTATGTTCGTTTCGGCACCCTTGTTTATCATCAGGTCATTGGAATCCCCATGGGTACTAATTGTGCACCTCTCATTGCAGATCTTTTTCTGTTCTGTTACGAACGGGAATTCATGAAAAAACTACAAAATGGAACTGTACCAAATAGTGATAAACTTATTTCTATTTTCAATGATAATAGCAGGTATATTGACGATATCCTTACTATTGATAATCCCCAGTTTTTAGCTGATGTTGACACCATTTACCCACAACAACTGAAACTAAATAAGGCAAACAATGATTCTAAGTACTGCCCTTTTCTGGATCTAAATATCACCATTGACTCTGGTAAAATAAAAGCTAAAGTTTATGATAAAAGGGATGATTTTGTTTTTACAATTACTAATTTCCCCTTTCTTGACGGCGACGATCCCCAAGCTCCATCCTACGGGGTGTATATATCTCAACTTGTACGATTCGCTCTCACTTGTTCCACCCTTGATGATTTTAATGAGCGTAACCTTACTCTCACATCCAAACTTTTACAACTAGGTAACAGATTTCATAAATTATTAAATACTTTTAAGAAGTTTTACAGAAGATATGAACATTTGATATCTAGATATGACGTGACTCGCAAACAGCTAATAACAAAGGGCATTTCTCATCCTCGATTTTATGGAAATGTTGTTAAAAATGTCAAAAACTGATAAATCATCCAGAAAAACTGGGACGTAACTTACATTCTTTACGTAATAGTGGATATCGACGAGATATTCTGAACAAATCCGTTAAATTGGCTTTGGATTCCAGTGACCTGAAGACTTTACATATATACTGGCCTCTCACTGATACTGCCGATGTCTACTGAAATACATGAAGACTCTTTACCAAACCCTTCGGGGAGTTTTGAGTTTGATTTTTCTTCTGTAGTGCGACAGTGTTTTACCAGCAGACTAGATTCCTTGANTTTTTCAAAATTATGTTTTGTCTTATGCTTTTTCTGTTCCAAGATAGTGGTCATTGAGTTAGTAGTCTACCTGTATTGGGTTTTATTCGCATGTTTATGATGGGATAGGGAAACGGAATAGAGAAAGGGGAGGTTTGGGTACCCATAAACCGGTTTAACCTTACCACTGGCTTTTGCTAGTGCCGGTACCAAGTCCGGCTATCCCGAGTTCCTATCGTTATTAATGTTTGTCTCTTGTTTTCATAATTTTTTTTCTGGTGCAGTTTGCTTGTAAATTGTGACATGTGATCGTAGTTCCTGGCCATTGTAGGTGTTTGCTGTTTTCCTGTTTTTGTAATAACAAGAGGAGACTGTGGCAAAGCCACAAAACATACCCCCGCAAACCCCATTTTCTACAAATAAATGAGTTCGTTTTGTCAGATAATAATTATATTTTGTCATGCACATCTGCACATTTTGACTTTCCTTTGTGTAAAATTTCAAGAAAATCCTTCAAGTGGTTTAAGAGGAGTTGCGCTTACGAGGTAATCTTTGCATTGGGAATCATTGAAAAGTCAAAGTCAAATTATCTCTCCTTTGGTGTGTTGGACGATACTGTTAATTATATTACTTCAAGCACATCTGCATGTTGTATCCCTACTTTGTGTAGTTTCATCAAAATCCTTCCAGTTGTTTAAGAGGAGTTGCACTTACAATGTAATTTTTGAATTCTGAATCAATGAAAAGTTAAAGTCAAATTTTCTCCCCTTCATGGCGTCGGACAATACTTACTTTCCTTCACGCACATCTGCATATAGTGTCCTGCCTTCGTGTAAAGTTACATCAAAATCCTTTGAGTGGTTTAAGAGGAGTTGCGTTTTCAAGGTAATCTTTGCATCAGGAATCAATGAAAAGTCAAAGTCAAATTATCTCCCCTTCATGGTGTCGGACAATAAGTATATTTCTTCATGCACATCTACATATGATGTCCTTCCTTTATGTGAAGTTTCATCAAAATCCTTTGCGTGGTTTAAGAGGAGTTGCGCTTACCAAGTAAGTGTGGACAGACGGACAGACAGATAGGCAGACAGGGTGATTCCTATATACACCCTAAACTTCGTTTGCGGGGGTATAAAAAATATTTTGGTTTGTTAAAACACAACCAATCACAATAATGGCAGGTAGGTAGGTATTTTTTTTTCTCTTTGAGATAAACAATTTTGCCAGAAGACACCATTTTTTATGGAAAAGAATCAACATTTAAACAAAATTACTAAAAAAATTTTTGATTTTTTAACCCCAATAAAAGATTTTAAATAAACAGGGTTTTTTCTAGGTATGTAGTGTGTGCAAACAAACCTGTATTTAATTTTGGCCTTATTGAGATCATTCTGATTTTAGTGTTCATTGCATTTTCGTTTGGATTTTTCTTGTTAGAAATGGTGATCTCATGGTCCATTGTCATAGTTACCATGGTGTGAAAAAGAACTCCAAAATATAAATACAAGATGTGCGCCATTGAAGATTATATTATACTCTTTTAGGAAATACTTAATTTGTCAGCAATAAAGTTGATATTTCATTAAAGGTTGATGAATGCTTACAAATGTGAAGAACAAACGAATACAGACACATGCCTCTGCATTGCATCTTTAGGTATTGCTATATGGCAAAAGAATTGAGAGCTGAAATGATACATTGGTTTTATATTTTCTAAAAAAAAGTATATTTTAATCTTCAATGGCTGCCATCTTGTAAATGCAATGGACACCAAAATCATAGTCATATAATAAGAAACATGACGTAAACATACCAATCAAATGTGTCTGTATATCATCAAGGTCACGGTCTTCTTCTTTATCTTGGTTACCAGTATTTTGTTCCACCTCAAGAAGTTCTGGCCCATTCCTGTTTTCATTTCTAAATTCAAAAACATCATTTGACATTTTTTCTTCACTTTGATTTTTATCTGTTGTTTGTTTAGTTCTTTCATCCTCCTCAGCCTTCTCATCATTTGACATTTTTTCTTTACTTTGCTTTTCACCTGTAGTTTTTTTTAGTTGTTTCATCCTCCTCAGCCTTTTTCTTTTCAGCCTTTTAAAAAAGGTCATTTGTCTGTTCTTCATCTTCTGCATTTATTATAATCTCAGTAGTTCTCTCAATATGATCTGTGTCATCCTTTATACTCATACAGCTACTTTCCAAAATAATTTCTAATTTTGCATGTGTATTCTCTTCATTTTCTTCTTCCTCTATAATTTCTGTTCCTCTTATCGAACTATTTGGTTTGGATTCTCCAACTTCTTGCACAACCTTTTCAGTTTCTATATTCACAATTTTTGAGGCATCTTCAACTAAGGATGTTTTTTTAATGTTATCTATTTCTGTCTGGACAGATTTTGTAAATGATGTGCATGCAGATTCCTCTAAAAATGTTGCAATAATCAGATAAATATAAAACTACATATAATACAGTGAGTTTAGAGGCCTGCTTTATTTATAATTATATGGAAAAGTAGTTGTCTTGTTGAGGAGTATATAAGCTTCAATATCATGGCATTTAGTGTATTCTTACCAATAGAATAAGGTTACTACGCAAGTCTACTCTTATCTAAATATATAGATGGGATCTTTAGCCTGTATTGAGTGTGGCCTCTCTCCACACAGTTTGTCTACAATGGTGGGCGGCAGGGCTTTCCGTATAATGAGTATTTTTGTGCATTTATATGTCTAGACAGCCTGGCAGGAAGACTGCTCAGGCAGTAACTAAATAGCAGCTAAAGCTACTATAAAAACACGGAATTTGTCCCCTTATTTTGAAACATGTGAGGCCAGGGGCCCTATTTTGGGCACTGATCCGTCAACTAGAACTACTAGTTTTGCTTGTCCAATCTGACGACTGCGCCATACCATTATACGGCATCAAAATTGCTGTCATATAAAAACTAATCAAAGTCAACTACGAAATTGGGATCAAGGTTACATGACAATTGCCTGACTCGCATATACCCATATAAATCTTGCTATAGGCTAAATAGTATAGATATTACAATAGCTGAAAAATAAACTAGAATGTAAAACAAGAGTTGTCAGAAGACAACATTCCTCGCCGGGGATTAGAGTGACCTCAATGCACAATAAATTTGAAAGTTATACAATTTCGTAATTGTAATGCTATAAAAAAATTTTAAAGTGGTATAAGGAAGTCACATGCCAAATAGGTTGATTGATTGATTGAATATTGTTTAATGTCTACTCAGCAATATTTCAGCAATATCAAGACGAGAACAAGTTTGTTAATAAATAATCACTTTGGGGTACGAAAAGGGCCATGGGACGGGAAATTCTGACTGCCTCTGGAAAAGTAGGGTGAAATCCAACACGTGGACCTGAGTTTACATCCCATCCGAAAGATGGGTTGTGTATTTATTAATCCCGCACAACCACGGAATGGGTCCTATTTTTATATCCGGGACCCTCGGGGTCAGCCCCCGTTTAGGAGGGGTCACACCCCGCAAGCCGGAGATACTTGGTCCTATTTCTATATCTCGGGGTCCTCTGTTAGGAAGACTCATACTCCAAGCTCAGAGGATGCTGCGGGCCTATTCATAAGCCTGGACCGCGCACGGCGGACATGCCAAATAGGAACTCCCTACCACTAAAAGAATAACTTCTACAAACAGGGTTCAACATTTTTTAAAAATTGCCCTCAGGGCAATGTCAAAGTCAAAACGTCTACAACAATGGTACTGCCAGAAAGCTCTCATCATAGGAAGTCAAATACCAAATATAAACACCCTATCACTAAACAAATAACTTCTAGAAGCAAAGGTTAAAGTTTTTAAAAAATTGCCCTCAGAGCAAGGTCAAGGTCAAAATGTCTACAAATATGGTACTGCCAGGAAGCTCTCATCATAACAAAGTCTCTTACCAAATATGAACACCCTACCACTAAATGTCCACCTTCTAGAAGCAAGGTTAAAGTTTTTTTTTATAAATTGCCCTCAGGGTTAGGTCAAGTGTGACTGCTAGAAAATTCATTTTACCTAAAATAATCGCAGTAATACCAGTAATCATCGGTCTTTTAGATGAAGATACTAAGATGTGGTGCAAATAGAGACATTTCATAAAAGAAAACTACGTCCAACTAATGAAAAAATTGGAATTATTCTTGTCCAAAAATAAACTTGGGATACAATAAC
>MJUU01000612.1:0-11833 GCA_002080025.1 Modiolus philippinarum | reverse complement strand
TCAAGCGTAAAATATAGGTCAAAGCCACCTAACTGTCAATGTTTTGGGTCATACTCATTAAGGCAATTAATTTGATGAAACATCTTATTGTTATAATGCGTAGTTGTTGAGAAATGAACTTTAACGCAAAATTAAACCAAAGTCACTCAAGCGTAAATAGTAGGTCATGGATCCCTAATTGTTAGTGAATCTGTAAGTACTAATCAAGGTGCATGTACTGATGCAATATTATCAAAATACCACAAGAGGTTGCCAATATATGGACCTAAACGCAAAACTTAACATCGGGACGTACGGACGTACGGACGTACGGAGAAGGGTAAATCTATATGCCCCTTCCACTTCGTGGCGGGGCATAAAAATTATTTTTTTGGAGATTTGCCCCTGTTGGGCCCATTTATCTCATGAGCGGTACATGCTACGTGAAATCCGTTGGCATCACCCAGATAGGAAATTTCATCATGAGTACACTGAAAGAAACCCCATCAAAATCTGATTAATATTAAAGATTCTACAGACAAATATGTGAAAACACCCAAATTAACCCTTTTTGGCCCCTTTTTTAAAAACGGGTGGGGCCACAATGACCAAAACTAAGCCAAACCTTCTTTTTGTACCAAAGAACATTATGCTAAAATTTCATAAGGATTGATCTACTGGAACTAAAGTTATTGACCAAAAACTAAAGTGTCTACAGACGACAACGACAGTGCCATACCATTTTACGACCGCAAAATTTTTGCGGTCGTATAAAAACATGACAGAAATTTTCAAGACTCGAAAAATATTCTAAGTTCAGTCAAAGAGGAAGTGGGCATGGCAGAGATTAAAAACTCTATAACACGGTATAGGTCCCCATACTGATACTCCATGCTAAATTACAGAGACCTTGGAATTGTGGTTCCTGAGTAAAATGTGACAGATGTTTTTTGTAACACAAATTGGCAAAAATATTCTAAGTTCCGTCAAACAGGAAGTGGCCATGCAAGAGATCCCAAACTTTATTACACGGTATAGGTCCTCATACTAATACTCCATACTGAATTGAAGAAGGCTGGGATCTGTTGTTCCTGAGAAAAATGTGACAGAAATTTTCAAGATGCAAAAAATATTGTAAGTTCCGTCAAATAGGAAGTGGGCATGTGAGAGATCCCAAACTCTGTTACAGGGTATACGTCCCCATACTGATACTCCATGCCAAATTGCAGAAAGCTTGGATACATAGTTCCTGAACAAACTGTGACAGAAATTTTTGTGACGCCGACGACGACGCAAGACGATGGATAGTGATCCCTATATGTCGCAACTGCGTGAACGCAGCCGACAGAATAATGTTTCAGGTACCAACGTTTAAACGGACAATAAAGTGCTTTCCGGTTTCGTCCGGAAAATAAGCTAATTGTATTCATATAGCCATTAAATTATAACACATGATGACATGTACGCCATAGAGGTCGAACTGGATTATAAGGAATCAAACTTTGTCAACAAATGATGATTTTTGCAGTGAATTCATCTGTTATATAGTAAACTTATTTAGACCACACTCCGACAACCACAACAATAAAGATACTGACTAAAACCATTACAATGGCAACAGTAAGGACAGCCACAACAACAGAGACACTGACTACAACCTTACATGGCAACAGCAAGGACAACCACAACAACAGAGACTCTGACTACAAACCTTAAAGTGGCAACAGCAAGGACAACCACAACAACAGAGGCACTGACTACAACACTTACAATGGCAACAGCAAGGACAGCCACAACAACAGAGACACTGACTACAACCTAACATGGCAACAGCAAGGACAACCACAACAACAGAGGCACTGATGACAACCGTTACAATGGCAGCAGCAAGGACAACGACAACAACAGAGGTCATGACTACAACCATTACAATGTCAACAGCAAGGACAACCACAACAACAGAGGCACTGACGACAACCCTAACAATGGCAACAACAAGGACAACCACAACAACAGAGGCACTGACGACAACCCCGTACAGTGGCAACAGCAAGGACAACCACAACAACAGAGACACTGACTACAACCGTTACAATGGCAGCAGCAAGGACAACCACAACAACAGAGGCAAGGACTACAACCATTACAATGGCAACAGCAAGGACAACCACAAACACAGAGACACTGACTACAACCATTACAATGGCAACAGCAAGGACAGCGACAACAACAGAGGTCATGACTACAACCATTACAATGGCAACAGCAAGGACAGCGACAACAACAGAGGTCATGACTACAACCATTACAATGGCAACAGCAAGGACAACCACAACAACAGAGGCACTGACGACAACCCTTACAATGTCAACAGCAAAGAAATGACAGCAACAGATAATAGAGACAATATCACAAAACAACAATTAATAAGATATATAAGATACAATAATACATACCTAGAAGTTTCTTTCTCTTTACTGAAAAAATAACAATAATGTATCATTAATATATACATACATGTTTGTATTGGTATTTTACAAAACTGGAATTACATATTATACTGAAGTAGTATGTTCAACTGAATCTGTTTAAATTTCACTTCCATTCCATTTACTATGCTCTGTCAAAGTCTACACTAAAACACTGTACCACTCCTATTAAGTACCAATGTCTTGATCAGTCTGTACAGTCATGACTTTACTACAATAGTATGCTTTCATATGTAAACGTCATGTTCAGCTATCTATTGCTTCTTACCAATCCATCCCTTAATAGTCATAATTAATAGGGCTTTCATTGTTTTTAAAAGTAGCAGGCTCTGAAAGGAAATTAAACAGGAAATTTCAGTCCATTGGTCTGGGCACCGCCCAAGCCCCTTAAATAGTTACTTGTGCAAAAGTGTCCCAATAGAAATCATGCAGTCAAATAGGTATGTTTTTTTATCTTTAGTTAATTAGATAATTATAGGTTATCGCCAAGATAAGTCATGTTCTCTCTTGAACAGCAATGGAAATATGAGGGCAATTGTAATTTGGATCAACATCGAAAATAGCTATTATAATAATAATAAAAAGAATATGCTGTGCACATCATGATAGAACTGCAGCATGTTGACCAATGAAATTTGACACAAGTGTAGTTTAATAGAAAGTTAAGGTGAAAGTTGACACAGTTAATAGCTGTAATTAAACTATACCACTTTCTTCTATCATTTTCAATATAAATGACAAAAATTTAAAAAAAGGAACATTTTAAGAAAAAAGGTACATGTAATACACCTAAACAAGTTATCTGATATTCCCGAAATTATTCCCAAAATTGCTTGGTATTTAGATCTCATTATTTGTCACTGACAACATATTTGTCCAGTTCGGGGGCAAGATATCCCAACAGACAGTCGGCATTCCAATGGGAACGAATTGTGCTCCTCTCTTAGCCGACCTGTTTTGTTCACTTACGAAACAGAATTTTTGCAAAATTTGGTCAAACAAAATAAAATTAAAGAGGATAGATCCTTTAATTACTCATACAGATATATTGATGATGTCTTGTCGCTTAATAATATTAAATTTGCCGACTATATTCCATTAATATATCCCCCAGAACTTGAAATAAAAGAGACTACAGACACTGAACTTTTCATTTCGTTTTTAGATTTACTTTTGGAGTTTGACGACAGAGGCAACCTCAGCAAACGAATTTATGACAAAAGAGACGAATTCAAGTTTGATATTGTAAACTTTCCACACCTCGATAGTAATATTCTGTCTTCCCCATCGTATGGAGTATATATTTCTCAATTAATCCGTTACCCTAGTGCATGTAGTCACTATCAAGATTTTTTGAAACGAAACAGATGTTTAATTCATATACTTTTAAATCAGGGCTTCGAGAAATGCAAATTAATAGTTTTTCTGAAGAAATTTATTGGACGATATCCAGATTTGATTGATAAATATTCAATTTTTATTTCCAATTTTATTGAAGACGGTTTTGTTTAAGTTTTGCCTTCTTCCTTTATATATCTCTTTTTGCCACTTTAGTATGATTTGTGCACCAAGCGACAAAAACATTTTACCTGTATGAGACAAGGCTTGTACATCGAACGACAAAAACATTTTACCTATTTCAGAAAAATTCTAGGTTATGACAGGAGCCACACCACTAATTCGGCCTCCCATTGACTCTTATGTTATATTCCGGGATTTCAAAAATATGTCAAGGAAGAAAATAAAATTAAATTGAAAAGTTCCGGTTTATTTTGTACATAGTCACAAACAGAGAATTTTTGGTATTTGGTCGTATTTTATTCGATCCGTTCTAGCTTGTTACGCAACTTAATCATGTTTTTTTTTAACTGTTCTTTGCTCTCTGTCATTCACCTAGAAATATTCTATGATCTTGCTGATTATAACATGTATCAATAGGCTGGAGTCACGACAAATCATAAGGCACTATTTTTAATAGTACTTTTTTTCAGGTCTGTCAGTCAAAAAGTGGCGTATTGAAATAGTGTAGTGCCCCCTGACAATATTATGGCTTTCACATTTAACACAATCTGGGCACACAGAAGCTATAGTTTGTCGTCATATAAGCGGGAGGTTGATGCATCATTAAACCTGGTTTAACCCACCATTTTATTTATAAAATGCCTGTTCCAAGTCGGGAATATGACGGCTTGCCAAAAATGTTCTGTGTTGGATTGTGTTCCCCTGATTTAGTCGAATGTTATACTGATTTTCCTTACTGGTCTCTTCCTTTGATTGATTCGGACTTTTGTTGTCACTTTTATTTATTGCTTATCGGTATTTTTTATTTATGTTATGGGTTTTGAGTTATGTTCTATAAATAATACATATTATGTTTGCAACCTGATTGAATCAAAAGCAAGAAAACATTGATGAGGACTAACCAATTATCAGTGTTATTAAGTTTCAAACCATTTGGCCTTGTACTTTCAGGGGAGATCTTTGAAAAAGTTAATAGTCAGTGGGCTGGAAACACTTTCCGTCCACCCCATCGACTTCCAAACCAGATCGATTTTTTTCAGTCCTTCTATGTCCCCTCTTCAAAATAAAACACGTTAACACGAACATAACCTAAACGCATAGACAGTATAGGGCCACTTTTATAGTATACCATGAAAAATTCTTGTATTTCCGTTTTAACCTAAGTTTCATCTTTTAAACTCCATAATTTTTTAAAGATAAGTAATATGTACTGCAATTTGATACCAAATTCAAGTAAATTAATATCCTTTACAATAAACACAAGGTTGGACACTTTACGCCCTTTTTATGATCTGCGGATACAAAAAATGTACCCCCTCCCCTGCAAAAAATTGCAAAAATGACGATTTTAGGATGTCAATTGCTTTAAGATTAACACCCTTCGTCATTTGATCTAGTTTTTATGCCTAACTTATCGTGTGTTTCAATGATGGAAATAAACCATTGAAGTCCATAAAATTTTGATTTTCGGTATCAGATTTTTGAAAAATGGAAATTTTAGGAATTTAAGATGTTTTTTTCACAATTTTGACTTTCTGACTTTAGGGTCGTAGAAATCTGCATATTTAATAATAGCCGATTTAATAATGATTTATAATATATACAAAACAAACTGTGTCTACACATTCAAGCTTCAGACGTAATGTAGGTTCAGAAATGTCAAAATTAGCACCTTCTTCCCCTAAAAATTAAGGGAAAATTTGAAATATTCAGGCTCTAAAATGATAAAAAGATCATGTTTAATGGGAATTATAGTGTGTATTTCACTAAATTTGACATGCAAAAGATCATTTAAGTAGATTAAAACTTTTTAGGAGGTCTCTTTTCGACTCTTCTGTCCGAAATTGAATGCCCTATGGGAATTTTCCGTTTTTCAGATTTCTGCCGTTTTGACTTTGAGATGCAAATACTTCATGAAATTGATGTATAACTTGAAAATATTGATTAAATATCTATTCATTTTATCTTATCAATTAAACAGTATGCCTTTAAACATTTAAGACTAACTACAGTCTCATAAATTACAAACATATTACTCCTTACCACACATATTCAACACAAATGATTTTTTTTTATTAAGCTTGAAAAGCTTAAACATTGTATAAAGGCCCAATGACATATCATTTTCAAACACCAAAATACACAGAGAATCCCAAATAACACAAATAAGATCATGCGTGTGATTTCTGGGCAGTTACTCAACAATTCAACTTTGAATTTCGTAAAATTCTGGAATGCTGGAAATTCCCATTTTTCCCATTTGTCCCATACCAAATGTCACTGACCTATTGCTTGTAGTTATTGATAAACAGACTTGAGCAAAAAAATGTAACATGGTCACTGGACCGTGAAATTGAGGTCCAAGTTGAAAGTCATATGACTAACCAGGACCAAGCTATATACCAAATATCATTGACCTATGGCTTGTAGTTATTGAGAAAACAGACTTAAGCAAAAAAAAAATTAACCTGGTCACTTGACCGTGAAATTGAGGCCAAGGTCTAAAGCCATATGACAGACCGACATGTACTGACCAAGACCAAGCTATATACCAAATATAAATGACCTGTAGCTTGTAGTTATTGAGAAACAGACTTAAGCAAAAAACTTAACCTGGCCACTGGACCGTGAAATTGAGGTCAAAAGCCATATGGCAGACTGACATGTACTAACCAAGACCAAGCTACATATCAAATATCATAGACCTATGGCTTGTAGTTATTGAGAAACAAACTTAAGCAAAAAAAACTTAACCTGGTCACTTGACCGTGAAATTGAGGTCAAGGTCAAGAGCCATATGACAGACTGACATGTACTAACCAAGACCAAGCTATGTACCAAATATCATAGACCTATAGCTTGTAATTATTGAAAAACATACTTAAGCAAAACAAAAAAAAATTAACCTGGTCCCTGGACCGTGAAATGAAGTCAAGGTCAAAAGCCATGATATGGCAGACTGACATGTACTAACCAAGACCAAGCTATATACCAAATATCATTGACCTATGGCTTGTAGTTACTGAGAAACAGGCTTGAGCAAAAAAAACAAAACTTAACCTGGTCACTGGACCGTGAAATTGAGGTCAAAGTCAAAAGCCATATGACAGAATGACATGTACTAACCAAGACCAAGCTTTATACCAAATATCATTGACCAATGGCTTGTGGTTACTGTGAAACAGACTTAGTCAAAAAAAAAACTTTAACCTGATCACTGGACTGTGAAATTGAGGTCAAGGTCAAAAGCCATATAGCAGACTGACATGTACTAACCAAGACCAAGCTATATACCATATATAATTGACTTCTAGCTTGTAGTTATGGAGAAATGGATTTAAAGAAAAAAAAACTAAACCTGGTCACTGGACCGCGAAATATAGGTCAAGGTCACGTGATTTTGGGTCCGACTGATAGGTTTCGCCATAAGCTACCTATGGACCAAATTTAAAGTTCCTACATCTAAGGTTTCCATATAATTACTTGAGTTTACGCCGCCGTCGCCTTCGCGGGCGAGACAAAAATCCATGCATTTGGTCTATTTGAAAATAGAATTTTGGTCATTTAAAATATGTTAACATCGTCGCAACATCTTTTATATTGAAGAAAATGGATTGAAAAATAAAATCAATTTTCAGAATCGGGAATTGAGATGCACTTCAGGTGCTCTAGACCATCAAATTCATGCAATTTCAATGAAAATATAAGATTTTTCGTCAATATTTCATTTGGGTAGAGGTACGTTTAATTGCGCTACGGAAAGTATTGGACATAGAAATTGTAAAAACTTGGGATCTTTGTGAAGCTAATACAACAAGCAATCATTTGATACCTCGTTTTTATAACTGAAAGAAATCTTGAACGAAAAACAATTTTTTTTTTATTTCGGTAGGTGGAGCATGAAGTTGGTAGCCAGGATAAATTTTCATTATGATTTTTGTTTAATCATACCCTAATGTGTATTTATACAAAGTTTCATGATAATAGCATACATCCTTCACAGAAAAAAAAACTTCAACCTTAGGATAAACCTAACTTGGGACGGACGAACAGATGGATGGACAGACAGACGGACAGACCCGAACACTACATGCCCCCTACTATCGTAGGCGGGGCATAATAAAAAATGCACAAATTTTGAACATTTTACGGATGTATCGTGTGCGTTTTTGCCACGTGTAAATTCACTCCATATCTTTTCATTTTTTCTATTTACTGCAAGTTTGTCTCTAGTGTGTCTACCAGTGCATCTGATCTCACCCATGTTTTTTATTGGGTCAGTGTTGTTCATCTTTTTGTGTGTGCATCTTCATTTTTCTTTTCAGTGCAGTACTCATGTTGTGTGTCTTTCTTTTTTGTTTCCAATGTTGCCATTGTCCTTGAATTATTCCTTTTGGATTGTCAGTTCGGTTCTCACTTACTTTTTTGTCAAACATACCGCTTAAATGCATGATAGGGTCCTTCTTGATCTCGCTTGAGGTGGTGAATATTGTTCACCTATGGTAGAAGACCTTCATTTGACATCAAGATGTAGACAGGAATAAAAGCCCTGTCCTCGATTAACTGGAGTTTTCTATGTATCGTGTGCGTTTTTGTCACAGGTATATTTACTCTATATACTTTCATATTTTTCTATTTGATGCAAGTTTGTCTCTCGTGCTGCGTTGAGTCTGTAGAAAGTCTTGAAATGTATGCTCTTATAATATTACAATTATGGAGTGTTTGCTCGTGTGAGAATTTATCATACGTTTACTAATTCATTTATTTTTTTTTCAATTTGGCTGTTCAATATTTTCAATATTTTTACTAAAATACTATAATCTGTTCACACGACTATTTTTGCCCTTTCAACCTAAGTTACACTGCAAGGTTTGTCTAGAGCTATTTCAATGTGCTCCATGTTGTCTATCAATGTTGTTTTCGTCCTTATTTTTGTCTTTCGTCGGGGTACTTAATGACAGATATTTGTAGGCAGACATAAAGTGCCCGGTTTTACTTTTTTTCTCATTGACCGCTCCCGACATGTGTTGCTTCAATTACATATTTTAGCTGCGATCCATGTTGCCCAACATTTTTGTCAAGAATACTGCTTAAGTGCACGCTAGGGGCCTTTTGATCTCGCTTGAGGGGGTGAATATTGTTCACCTCTTGTTGAAGACTCTCATTCGACATCAAGATGTAGACAGGAATAAAAGCCCTGTCCTTGATAAACTGGAGTTTTTATGTATCTTGTGCATTTTTGTCACCTGTACATTCACTCCATATCCTTTCATATTTTTCTATAACTCCAAGATGGGTTTTCAGATTTTCTTCAAAATTGCATGGTAGGTAGATCTCATCATGCTGATCACTTTAACCATCTGTCAGATTTTTTATTTCTGACAGTTTTCGAGTTATTGGCCAAAAACTGCAATTTACTCCTATGTTCTATTTTTAGCAACGGCAGCCATGTTGTTTGACCTGCCGCCTAATTGAACACAATTTTGAGAAGCCATACTCTGGTGATGATTCAGGCCAAGTTAGGTTACATTTGGTCTCGTGGTTTAAGAGGAGAAGATTCTTGAAATTGTTGACAGACAGACGGACGGACGATGGATGACAGATGATGGACGCATAGTGATGGCAAAAGCTCACAAGGCCTTTTAGGCCAGGTGAGCTAAAAAGGACAATAATTCCGAAACAGTTTATCAGATATTCTTCAAAATTGCAGGGCAGATTAGATCTTGTCATGTTGATCACTTCCACTGCATGTCAGTTGTTTTGATATCTGTAATGGCTTTTGAATTATTTGCCAAAAACAGCATTTCATCTCTATTTGCTATTTTTAACAACAGCAGCCATGTTGTTTAGTACTCCTCGAACTAATCGAACACAATTTTGAATCTAGATAACCTGGTTATGATTCAGGCTACATTTGGTTAAAATTGACCTAGCGTGTTCAGGGGAGATTTTTGAAAAAGTTTACAAAGCAGACGGACAAAAGCCGACGGACCCAATGTGATTGGAATAGAACAAATGGTTAAGATTTAGGCCAAGTGTGCTAACAACCTTGTACCATAATTTAGAAACTTGCAATATCTAAAATTAAGATAATTTTGTGTTATCCTTGGTTCAAGTTTTCATTTAAACCTATTCTACAATGTATTTGTAGAGACTTTGTCTCATGTATATTTACTCCATTCCTTTCATTGTTTACTATTTTGTTTTTTTCCTTTAATGCTTCGTTTGCGTCAAAGAGAGAAAAAAATTGTTGAAATGGATATCTGCAAAAAAAAAATATTTACAGTCATGTATGCATTGAAGTATAATAACTTAATAAGGTGTCTATAGGATCTTCACTGAAGAAACATTATTTGCCGAAATAGCCATATGAAGAATCTAAATTTACAAGAACTTCAGTATTTTGTTACTCCATAATGAAGCAATACTATAGGATTATTGCATGAATATTGGGGGAATATTGTCCCAGTAGAACTATATACTGCACAAGCTTGCGATAATATTCCCCAATATTCATGCAATAACCCTTTTATTGTATAGCAACGTTAAAATCTCTGGAAATTTATTGCATGTTTACATTTGATTGATTTCTTAGGAATTTTATTATGTTGCTATACAATAAATGTAGTTGCCGTTTTGATGTATTGTTCTAAACTTCATATTTCATTACTGTATCAGTTTCAATGTTTGGATTTGACTAAGTAATACCTTCTATCTGTTGTCTGACTATGTCCTGACCCATGTTTTCCATCTTTTGATCAATATGCTGAAATATAATGTCAATATTATTATATTGAAATAAGTGGTATTTATAGAACAATAAAGATGCTACATTTTTGCACAAGTAAATAATTAAAATCAAAGAAAACTCAATCATTTAATTTTGATATTCTTGAAATAACACAATTGTAATTTTGTGCAACCCAACTGTTCTGCACCAACTTGAATTTAAACAATTCCTAAATCGCCATAGGGATTTTCATGCAAATGTTCACTGCCATATTTTCATGAGTTTGGAAGTTGTCAAATACAGTTTGAATTCCAAGTATACGATAATAACACATCAGAATAACATTTTCAGTGATGTTGCAATTATGCATTTGTTTTTTTTTTACTTCCAGGGATGGCTCTGGCTTCTGAATATCTGTCGCCAGAAAAATCGCCAACTTGTATTTTTTGTCGCCAATTACAAAAATTTGTTGCAAGTTAGGAAGCATCCAATTGGTTTTCTAGGTTGGACGATAGACTTTTGTGTTCTTTCTCCCTCACCAAAAGAATAGTTCTATTTTGTATTCTTTAGTTTTGATGGCACAATCTATTATCATTTACATGCTCGCTGTTTTGGTTTGAATCGTATGCTTAACATTCCTTGTTTGCTGCCTTTTGGGGGTACTATTTTCAAATATTTCATAGTTTTGTCCTTCAAAGTCGCTAATGTTTCATCTGCAGACAGTTGTTTTGATTCCCCTTACAATGAGGAATTTTTCACAATCTTTTTTTTTCTTCGTCATTTTTATGCTTTGTTGATTTGGTTAGAGGAATACCTTCCACTGCAATTTCATTTTTGGACATTTCTTAGAATTTCTCCCAATGTGAGGGAGAAACAATTAAAGATTTTAAAAATTCATGTTTCAAATAAATAGTTTATCTTTCAATAGGTCAATAAAAGTATTAAACAAAAATTGAATTTGCAATTATTTGGATAAAGTTTGTAAGACTTCAATATTATTCCTTAAAATTAGTTCAATTTTTTATTTTATAAGACTTGATATGCAATTTTAAAGTAAAAAGTAACTCTCAAAGCCTCTTTAATTTCGTTTTCACAACATGGAAAAGGGGAAGTA
>MJUU01000610.1:22637-34297 GCA_002080025.1 Modiolus philippinarum | reverse complement strand
ATCGGTTTCAGGAGTTCCCTCTACTGAGCTGCCTGGCGCTTCCGCAGCTCTACTGAGCTGCCTGGCGCTTCCGCAGATGGTGCAGGGAATGCCTTGTCTATTCATGGCAGTCAGGTCATAATACGGAAGGAGCGAACTCAAACTATTTGAGAGAAACGCGGAAAGAACGAACTCCAACTACTGAAGAAAAACAATGTGGTGAAGCACAACGCCCCATGCAGTATAAATTTTCCTGCTGTATTCCTCATACAAGAGCAGACTTACTTGGGGTCGTATAGAAGGATAAATTTCCTGCCCCTACCCATCACTTTTTTTTGTCAGTGGTAAACATGTTGTCCCATTCACCAATGTATCTTTCTTCTTTTACTTATATTTTTTTAATGGACTTGTTCTCGTCCTGATATAGCTGAAATATTGCTCACTGAACTTTAATTTAAACTTATCAATCAATCAAACTTATAGGGATACTACGGTGGCCTGTACAAAGCGCCATCGAGATCCATGCAAATGTTTCGAGTTTCTCTAAAGAGTTCCTTCATATTTATTGAACAATCAAGAAAGGTTCCGAAACCGGATGCAGAAATTTTTCAACCAAAAATTTTATTTCAAACTCATTAGTAGTATCAAAGCGTAGAAATCGTGAGTAAAAGCGTAGGGCGTAATTTGAGGCCAAAAATCGAAGAAACTACACAAATATCGAAGTGGTAAATAGGTCTGCGAAATGGCCGACTTTCAAGTCTCATCATGGGGTTTCTGCATGACGGTTACAAAATTACCGATCAGAATTGTTAAGAGTCAAATTCAAAAGGGCGAAAAGAAAAAGCAGCGAAAAAATGTCAACGGCAATGGTCCTGACTGTACAGGCATTTCAAACTTATGATATGATGGAAGACGAGACATTCATATTTAATTTTATTCAATTCAATTAACGAGGAGTCGGCGACGCTAAGTAAACGGATATTTGAACATATTTTCATTCTAAGTATTAAAATACTATACTGAGGGATATAGATGTAGACAATTTTTGGAGTTTTCGATGATCGGAAATTCTAAAACACTCAAATTTGCCACAAAATCTTGATGATTATTTTCTTTTTGCATATCATTAAATTGTTTTGCACAATATCATCGAAATAAAAATGCATTTGTCAAATAATCGCAAAACTATAACCCAACTTCTAGTTTCCTTTATTGCAAATATGATTCTCACTTTCTTACATGTATTTGTTCTTCTATGCGGATCTGCGTGTATCTAATGCTTAAAATAAATCTATTTCAAAATACCACAAGCGAGATAAAATGAAATAACAGTGTTTTTATATGCGGGGAGGGTAAAATATTTCGTATTCTGTGACTCTAGTTTATTTCAAACATTTAAAAGCTTACTCTACTTGTACCTCAGACACGCTGAATCGATATCACATTCATATTTTATAAATTCTATAAGAATCTTTCAACGACAAATCAGTTGAAATTCTGATATACCGAAAATTCCCATCTGTACATTGGAATAAAATGGGCAAATGAAGCCCAAAATAAAAAAGTAAGTTCCACTTGAAAGGTCTTCTGTATATCAGATATAGTGAATTATATAAACATCAATTCACGTTAAAGAAATTTAAAGCTTTGTGCTGCAGGCTGATGGGCAAAATAATTTCGGCACTCAAGCCTTGCAACATATATAGATTTTCTTTTCTAAAGTCAATTAGTACAACAGCAGAAAAAAACATACTTTGTATGATTATCCAAGTTTTTGTAAACCAAGAAAAAGATTCGAACAAAATCGGAAACCATTTTCTTGATATGAGATAATGTCAATCTATTAAGCAACAAGCTACCAAAATGCAAGTATTTCTACAACCTATTAGTCTCTTCAGTGTACAGATATTTGGAAGAAAAAATGCCAAATAGCTGAGATAGAAGAGCCTTCGTGATATATCTAATTAACTTTATCTTCAAACTAAACTAATCCCTACGAAAGAGCGTTGAACTTGTAGGAAGATACTTTTTATTACATTGTGACTCTATTTCTTTTTCAAATTTAGAAATTTACTTTGTAAAAGTTTTCGGGCACACACGGAAGTACTGGTCGACTGGGATACTGATGCTCTCGACGACTCTGTACAGTAGTAGTGTCATCGACACAAGATGTCGGGGAAATGTGTAAACTGAGTAAACCCGTATAAATGTGCAATGAAATCACTTTTATTTCAAGCTCCGGTGTCCGTGCAGGGTCATCGGGAAGGACACTTTAGTTTTGTGTTAAATGTCTGGTACATATATACTGACTGCATGTTCATTATATCTGTCGTGTAACCGTGGTTTATTTTTCCATATTTTAGTACTTCAGACGTTATTTACAGAAAAAGCATCATATGGTAGTATATAGAACTGGAAAAAATGCAGTATAAGCAGATTATGGTGGCGACATTAGACGTGAATGACACATAAAATACGTGTGAATATCTTGCAGACGTAACAATATTATGGACATTTTTTTTTCTTTTCGGTCCATTTATTCATTGCGTTTCTTGCTCTTCATTATAAAATATACAAAATAATGCACGATTAGTCCTTTTCCAGTGGTGCCAAATTAGTCCGGTGCCAGAAAATTTCATAATATCCCGTAAACACATAAAGTCCGTTGCCATTGGTTTACAATAAAACCACGTTTTCTGACAAACTAACACGTTTATAAAGGTAAAAATATGCTGCTGACATTGTTTATTTCGTACTTCACACTCTGCTAGGTAGTAGATGCTACGAATATAGGAAATGTTACTGTATTTGGACAAATAAGTTGCGATTTACAACTTGCTCTTTCCATCTCTGCATTGGTGTCGAAAATTTTGAAGAAACTGGACGGTACGGGATGTTTATAAATGGATAAATAAAGAAAATAAACATTCCGATATTCCGTGAGTATAGTTCTTATGATACTTAAGACATCTTTTCTGCTTTTGTTTACATGTTTTTACAACAGGTATGGTTTTCGTAGCCCGATTAGTCCTCTTCTAAACCCGATTAGTCAGGCAACGCAGAAAAAAGCCCCCAAAGTCCGTTACCATTCCGCACCGTGTAAAGTAACAGTCAAAAACCGTTTGCTTTTAATGTCTGACAATTCTGCCAAACCTTCAAGGTTCTATTTCAAGAAAGACATTTTCTACAAATTTATATGGGATAGTGAACCCGATTACATTAAGAGAACTGTTATGATAAATGACTTCGAAAACGGTGGCTTAAAGGTACTAGGTATCCAATTGTTCTTTTGTTTATTGAAAATGTCATGGTTAGGTAAATTATTTAATCCCCAAAATTTCTCACCATAGGTTCTTTAGAAAAAGTGGGGGTGATAAAGATTTACTTTTGAACATAAAGGCCATAAGGTGGATATATATACAAAATTGAACATATTTTGAGAAGACATTTTGTGTTATTTTTTTTAAACTCTTGAAAACGTTTGCTTTTAATGTCTGACAGATCTGCCAAACATTCAAGTTTCTATTTCAATAAAGACATTTTCTACAAATTTATATGGGATAGTGAACCCGATTACATTAAGAGAACTGTTATGATAAATGACTTCGAAAACGGTGGCTTAAAGTTACTAAGTATCCAATTGTTATATTAGTCCCAGATACTATGGCATATATCACATTCTTTCACTGATTTTGTAAGAACCATCAAGACCCTTGATGAATTCCGTTTCCATAGTGAAGGGACAAGTTCGACAGATCTTGCGAACACAACGTCGTGTTCCCCTATATGACTTGTTGTTCCTGGTCTGGATGGTCTTGATTTTGCTGGATACTAAGCGATCTCTCAAACTTTTCCCTTTGCGATAGGCTGTAATTTGCAAAGGGAAAAGTTTTAGAGATCACTTAAGCGTGCACGAGAAGTAGATACTATAAATGTTTTCTGGGCAGTATAAATATTGAAATCGTATATGAGTCGAGAAGGAAGACATATATGCAGCTTAAAGTTACACCTTACGTATGAAAAAGAAAGGAAATGGGTTAAATGTCAAGAAGACAACATCCCATATCCAGGTTAAAACGACCCAAAACAAAGCATCTAGGGGTCAACGTTCTGTCTTCAACACAGTGAGGAACCTCACACCATATAGCAAGCCCTAAATGGCCCCAAAAAGGTAAAAAAGTGAATAAATCAATGGAAACAAACCACATCCAATTACCCAAATATCAAGAAACTAAAATTTCATAAGAAGACACAGACAAGCAAATCAAAAACATATTCCTGACTTTGGACAGGCGCAAAAATTGCGGTGGGATTAAACTCGTTTTCTTGGATCCAAACCCTCCCCCTACGTGTGGTGAATAGCTAAAAAATAAATACACAAAAAGACTCACGGTAAAAATCAAACTAGAAAAAAGTCCAACTTATCAAGACGAGTACCCTTACAATGAAGTACATAAAACATGAAGACAATACACACAGGTACTGTCCGGACAAATGCTCGCAGTTACTGACAGCTAGCTAAGGACATAATTTCCGTTGACTATTATATCAAGCCTTCTTACGTATGAAACTTCAATTGAAATACTTCTAAATAGATTTGGTATAACAACGTCATCAGTTATGAAAGAAGAACATGATATTGTGCAATGCCAAATACTGCCAATATGAAAAATTGTTTGAATTTAGTTATGGTGTAAAGCAGTTAGGAGATGATCAATATTTTTGCCAACAAAAACCAGAAGTAACGATTTAACAACAATGCTGTATTTATATCCTTTATGAATAAGTTTGTTCAACGGATTAATAAGTTTTGAAGGACAATTTTTGAATTTATCCGCTTTGTAAATGATATTGCCATAGAAGTTTGGATGTGAAATGCCCTGATTTATAAGAGCCCTGCATGTAGAACCAAATTTTCTTAATAAGTCAATGTATCTATAATAAAATTTAGAGAATGTTTTTATCAATTTAGGATATCTAAACCCTTGATGCAGACGTTTTTCGGTGAGACAAAGATTTCGGTCGTTGAAGTCAGAAACATCACTACATACTCGTGCATATCGAACAAGTTGTGAAATGTAGACCCCGTAAGATGGGGCTAACGGAAAATTGACTATAGGGAAGGAGAAATCATCCCTTTTATTATGATATTTATTACCACTGGGCCGATGCCTCTGCTGGTGGACTGTAAGTCCCCGAGGGTATTCACCAAACCAGTAGTCAGTACTTCGGTGTTGACCCGAAAACCGATTTTATTTAAATTTGCAATATCAAAATTGTACCAAATTTTGTTTAAAACTAAGGAGTATCTCCCTCATGCATAGCTCTGTCCTTAGCTGAATTTTGGCTTTTCTATTTAAACCCTTTTGGTTATTTGTTCTCCATCAGATTTTACACGTTTTGGTCAATGGACTTCCAAATGTTTTGGTTTTATCTGCACTGATGAGACATAAGTTGTCGAAATGCGCATATGCAGAAAATAAATTAACAGTAACTTCGGTATTATGATATTTTATTGGTCGTTTACTTCGATTAAACCGCGGAATAGTTACACAATTTTTTCACAGTGTCCCTTCCCGACATTAAATTTGTCTCTAATATTAGTCATTCATTGTATTCCATGTCCTCTTTTATAAAGGTATAGTTTTTTTTTTTGTAAAGTAAGTGAGAACCGAACCGTCAGCCTCAAACGAACAATACAAGGACAATGGAAATATCGGAAAAATAAAGAGACAAAGACATAACACGAGCACGACACAGAAAAGAAAAATGAAGAAACACATATAAAAAATGTTATAACATTAAATAATACCGGTATTAAATAGAAAAATAGATATGGTAGTTCTAAATAATTTACTTTACCGAATAATAACAACAGGAGACAAGAATATGCACCAGTAGACATTGTACAAAATTGTTCAGGAGATGTCACTGTACTATCACAACAGTATTGGTGGAAATGTGTGAATTTTAGCCGGAATCGTGATAATTTACATTAAAATGCAACTTAATATCTCTATATAATTATGTAACAGGTTTAAATAAATGTTACCATATACTAGTAAATAAAAACTGTAAATGAATACAATACCCAAATATCAAGTTACTGCCACATACGGACTAGAAAATAATAATCGATTCGATTCCTGGTATTTCTCATGTCTCATGCCGACCATTTAACCTGAAAAGGGGGCTATGTTTTTTTTTTTTTCGAAAAAAAAATATTCTGAAGCTGATTTTACATGATGTGAAAAAAAATATTTTGGCTGCAAAAATGATGGAAAAAAAATATTCTGAAGGGGGCTTTGTGTCCAAAAACATAATGCTTATTTTCAAAAAAAAATTATTTATACTAGTTAAAAAAAATTTCTGTCCAGAAAAAAAAACATACCCCCCCCCCTTTTTCAAGTTAAATGGTCGTTCNAAAAAATATTCTGAAGGGGGTTTTTAGTCCAAAAAATTAATGCTTATTTGAAAAAAAAATTGTTTATACTAGTTAAAAAAATTTTCTGTCCGGAAAAAAACCATAACCCCCCTCCCCCTTTTCAAGTTAAATGGTCGGTCCCTAAGAATGTACACGCTTCAAAATTGCACAGAAGGATGAGGGATTTAATTTTCATGGAGAACCTAACAAGATAGCCTATTCCAGGATACCCACGTCATTGTGTTATCGGGTGAAATTCTATCAATAAAGGGATATGGAGTACATGTACTTGGGACAAAAGCCATATAAATACATGGACTATTTAAAAACTACATGTAAATAGAATACTAGTATATATACAAGATTAATTATGACTTATTTAAAATCTCCGTGACCCTTCATCAGACTCTTATTGACTAAGAAAAGATATAGAACTTGTCTGATACCGTCATACAACAAACCACAAAAAATTTGATCTAGAAAGAGTCAGTCAACTTAAATCCCAAGAATCAAAACTTCGCCGTTAGCATTACAAAAAATATTTGAAGTAACTAATGTTTTCAAATGTAGATTTAAAAATTTTCATTATTCATTTTGTTCCGAAGTCAGTTTCATGTGTTCTTAATTTGTTAATCAAAAATTTTATTGTGTTTTGCTTCTTTTGCTCTTGTGCCAGGAGTGTCTGGTGGTTCTTAGATATCAAGTGAGGGGACAATTACTGTTATTTCTAACCAATGATTTTACTCGCCCCGCATGTCAGAATATAACTACGAACTTCATTGCAATGTCCTGGTCAAATCAGCTGTCGATAGTTTTAAGTTCACACAAAGGTTATGGTGAAAAGGAAGACAGTCTGACTGATTAATTCATTTAAAGACTGTTTGTGTAAAATTGATAAAGGGGAAGTGTTAAAAGTAAATAAAGATAACGATTCCAAATAGTGAAAAAATACTCTGGCAAAGATGAAAGTGACTCCATATTTGGGGAAAAAAAGTAAATATTTAGACAATCGGGAAATGTAAAAAGTCAAATGATTGATTAAAATTTATCGGCTCTGAATCGTTGCATTACATTTCGCCGAATTCACCTAATGAATGCGAGAAAAATCATTAAAAAAGTGCAAAAACATCCCTACAAATGGCTGATTTAATTGCCCAGACAAACAAAGGTAAATTTTATAATTCAAAGTATTTTTTTTGCATTTTTCTGCTAACAACTAAAACCAGAACCACTGAAATATATTTTAAAGTTCCTGCTAAATGTATTGTGAACAATCAAGTTTTTTTTTCTGTATCCTCTTTCCCTCTCTTTTTCTTTCTTTCATAATTCATTCTTACCTATTCTAACTTAAAAAATAAGGTTTCAGCACATGTGATAATATTTTGATATTCTAAATAAAATGATTGTTGTACATATGTTCCAGACCATACGCGTATTTGGACCGTATTTGGTTCGCCAGGGACAAGGTACCTATTTCCGTCCTGGGGAAAGGGTTACACTGTATCGGAGTCCCTGGTACATTCATTGAGCAACTTTCAACTCCAAAAGTCTTTGTAGGAACATTAACAACAAGATTTTCTTGAAGACCAGACATAACACGTCCATCGACGTCGGCTGCCGTTTTTCAAACTCCTATCAATTTTAGTGAAAATCAGTAAAAATATAAAATAAAACACTCCAACCCACCCCAGATCTTTTGTTACAGGTGGATGAGAATCTACATATAAAAAAGAAAGGAAATGGGGTAAATGTCAAGAAGACAACATCCCATATCCAGGTTAAAACGACCAAAGACAAAACATGTAGGGGTCACCATATGGTCTTCAACACAGTGAGGAACTTCACACCATATAGTAAGCCTAAATGGCCCCGAAAAGGTAAAAAAGTGAATAAATCAATGGTAACAAACCACATCCAATAACCCAAATATCAAGAAACTAAAATTTTATAAGAAGGCAAGGACAAGCCAATGACCAACATATTCCTGACTTGGGACAGGCGCAAAAATTGTGGTGGTGTTAAACTCGTTTTCTTGGATCCAAACCCTCCCCCTATGTGTGGTGAATGGCTACAAATAAATACACAAAAAGACTCACAGTAAAAATGAATGGGTACGTCCTATTATGGTAAGTGGTGCAGGATCAGGAGAACCTTTTATTTACTACTTTACTGTATTTCATTCGTTCCATTTACTGCATATATTGTGAATTTAATCTAAAGAGACAGAACCAATGTCAAGACATTTTTTTGTGGATATGTGTCATTAAAATATTTGGTTGCAGCAACAAAACGATAACTGTAACCCTTTCCCCGTTAGTGCCGAACTGCAGAGAATTTATCAAGACGAACTTCTTTTCTTTTGCATACTGCCGAAAAATGACAGATGCACCTTTTAAAATGTTTCAAACAATCGATTACAAAAAACAGGAAAACAGCAAACACCTAAAATGGCCAGGAACTACAATCACATGCCACAATTTACAAGCAAACTGCACCAGAAAAACAATAATGAAAACAAGAGACAAACATAAATAACGATAGGAACTCGGGATAGCCGGACTTGGTACCGGCACCAGCAAAAGCCAGTGGTAGGGTTAAACCGGTAGCTTTTTTTCATTTGTGATCAATTAATTCGACGATTTCGTCAGATAATTATCCATATAAGACTTTAGTTTGTCTTCTTAGGATATTTGCGGTATGCACTGAAGAAAAACAGGTCAGGGTGAGCCAAAATTACATTAATAACGGGGTTAAATTATATAGTACACTGTATCATTAAGATTTGCATTATACAATCCAGACCGTACGTGTACGATCCGGCCATACGCGTATGGTCCGACCGTATATACGTATTTTAAAATAAATACGTATACGGTACGGACCGTACGCGTACGGTCCAAATACGCTATATAGTCTGGAACACATATTATGTGTGTTGAAGACTTTGAAAAAAAAATCCAAATAAGTTATAAAGAATCTTTGTGGAAATAGGATTTGCACAGGATATTATGCAAATTAAGATAGTTACATTTATTCAGCCATCCATAAAAATTATAATTCACACATATCAAAACTGTTAACGATTAAATAAACGTGAATTCCAAATATTCAAGTCAAGTAAGAAATCTGTTGTAGCTTTAATAACGCTTTGACAAAGGATCCTTGGTTTCTTTTTTTTATTGTTTATATTGCTCCATTAGATATGCTAGAGGAAAAACCGAACATATATTAATTAATCTAAATATATTATAAATTTCTTCGTCAGTGTTGCAAAATACCCCGTCGTGGACCTCAAAATTTAACACAGAGAAGATCAGAGAAGCCTATGTACATATTTCGTAGTTCATAGAGATCGACAAGTGTTGCAAGAAAAAATATTTTTCTCAATTTACATGCAGTTTTCTTCAAATTATCGTGCTACCATTTAGCATTTTTATGGCTTGATGCAAGTTATATTTACAGAAATGTCGACAAGCAAGAATTTCCATTTTGTCTAATCGCCCATTACAAATATAAGTCACGTGGTCAGTGGGTTGACCTACATTCCAAGGCGTGTGAAGAAAATGCACGTTATAAATCAGGTATATAGAATGCATAGTTACTTTGTGCATGTGAATGCATGTTTGCACAATTAAACGAACTGGCTGTGGCACTTTAAATACTGTCCCTGAAAAATGCGCTTGAAGCTTGAACGGTTTCGAGAACAGGGGGCTGTGATTTTTAGAGAACAAAAATGACCACGATTCACGTTTGTTGGAAAAATAGTCTAGCCCTCACTCTGTGCTCAGCAAATTTTCCTGGAAAGTGTATGTGGGAAAAAAGATAATCTCCTGAAGTTAACAGGCCCAAATTCCTGTATTGGTTGAAAATCCCATCCCCCCTGAAAATCAAATGACCTGTGCCTAATACACTGTTAGGGTAAACTGATCGTGAGTTGGACACTTTTATTTTTAACAGACTGCCACTGTTTCGCGAACGGGGGGCTGTGATTTTTAGAGAAAAAAATGACCCCGATTCTTGCTACCGTCACATTTTTTGAAAAAATAGTCTAGCCCTCACTCTGTGCTCAGCAAATTTTCCTGGAAAGTGTATTTGAGAAAAAAGATAATCTCCCAACGTTAGCGGGACAAAATTCCTGTATCCGTTGAAAATCCCAGCCCCCCCCTATAATCAAATGACCTTAGCCTAATACACTGATAGGGTTAACTATTCGTGAGTCGGACACTTTTATTTTTAGCCAACTGCCATTCAAAGAACACAACTTCTAACCAATCAAAATGAGTCCTATAGTTAAGTACTGACCCTGGTTTAATCTAAATATATTATAAATTTCTTTGTCAGCGTTGCAAAATATCCCCGTCGTGGACCTCAAAATTTAACACAGAGAAGATCAGAGAAGCCTATGTACATATTTCGACGTTCATAGAGATCGACAAGTGTTGCAAGTAAAATATTTTTCTCAATTTACATGCAGTACTCTTCAAATTATCGTGCTACCATTTAGCATTTTTATGGCTTGATGCAAGTTATATTTACAGAAATGTCGACAAACAAGAATTTCCATTTTGTCAAATCGCAAATTACAAATATAAGTCATGTGGTCAGCATTTCATAACACCTCTGGGTTGACCTACATTCCAAGGTGTGTGAAGAAAATGCACGTTATAAATCAGGTATATAGAATGCATAGTTACTATATGCATGTGAATGCATGTTTGCACAATTAAACGAACTGGCTGTGGCACTTTAAATACTGTCCCTGAAAAATGCGCTTGAAGCTTGAACGGTTTCGAGAATAGGGGGCTGTGATTTTTAGAGAACAAAAATGACCACGATTCACGTTTGTTGGAAAAATAGTCTAGCCCTCACTCTGTGCTCAGCAAATTTTCCTGGAAAGTGTATGTGGGAAAAAAGATAATCTCCTTAAGTTAATGGGCCCAAATTCCTGTATCGGTTGAAAATCCCATCCCCCCTAAAAATCAAATGACCAGTGCCTAATACACTGTTAGGGTAAACTGATCGTGAGTTGGACACTTCTATTTTTAACAGACTGCCACGGTTTCGCGAACAGGGGGCTGTGATTTTTAGAGAAAAAAATGACCCCGATTCTTCCTACCGTCACATTTGTTGGAAAAATAGTCTAGCCCTTACTCTTTGCTCAGCAAATCTTCCTGGAAAGTGTATTTGAGAAAAAAGATAATCTACCAACGTTAGCGGGCCAAAATTCCTGTATCCGTTGAAAATCCCAGCCCCCCCC
>MJUU01000610.1:2363-16000 GCA_002080025.1 Modiolus philippinarum | reverse complement strand
CAAAATCATCAAAAGCAAGAGACAACCAAATTCTTTGAAAAAAATTCTAACAAATGCTAAATTTACATCCAATCCAACAGACCCGACAATTACAAAATGTGGACGGTCAAATTGTGGAATTTGTGATAGTATGCATGAAAATGGTGATTTTCACTTCAAAAAAGGTCAACATTTTTCCGTTAAAAACAGTTTTACATGTTCCTCCGGAAATTTAATTTACGTTTTAACTTGTTCCGGATGCGGTCATAATTATATCGGCCAGACTGGAATGACCTTTTGAAAACGCATGACAATCCACAGACAGCAAAGTAGAGATCCATCTACACGAGTGTTAAGTGTCAGCGAACATTTTGATACACGTGCAAACAATAGAAACCCGCAATTTACTATTTTCCCTTTGTACCAATTTTCAAACAATGCTACGGAACAAGAAAGAGTCCAAAAGGAATCATATTTTATAAAGAAATACATTCCAGAGTTAAATAGAATGTAAAATTATTTTATCCGGGTACATATACGTGATTGACGTTATCTCCCTTGTTACTAAGGACCTATTGTTAATTGTAACGTCACCGTTACCGATAACGACGTCTTCATTGGCTACCATGAATATCTTCAGAAAGTGAAACCGGTAGGAGCGAAATGAACAATGTTTAACGTTATTTTTTGTGAATGTGTGAATGAAAAGTTAAAATTTACTTTACATTAAATGTTTTTGTGCATCTTCAAATGTTTTTTCTATATATATATATATGTGTGTGTGTGTGTGTGTGTGTGTGTGTGTGTGTGTGTGTGTGTTTTATCAATATTATTGACAATTTTTAAATACAGAAAGTCGCAATGATCATTCAATCAATTATTTTGATAATTATTGAAAATACATGTTAATGTTTTGGCCATTTGTAATGCACTTCCTTAATCCATTTCTAGTGTCCGTTAATCCCGACATTCGTCCAAACGAAATCCGTTCCTCGGAATAGTTCAAGACGAGAAAAAATTCTATGAATATTCTAATTTACAAGTAACGGTCGGCGGTCGGAAAATTTAGCTTGCCATTAGAAACTGCGGTTTTGATTAGGAGTAAAGGAGAGTAGGGACATATTTTCCTTCGCGAACTTGCTCCATTGGCAGCTGTTTATCCAGAAATGGTATGATCTGGTATCTCTCCAGTAAACATTCACCATTTCTCTTTTGTTAACTTGAGCTTGAGTATTTAACATTGAAATAGAGGACAGAAAATAAAAGGCTTAAAAGAATGCAGGCAATCTAGAATAGGTGGGGACAAAGCACAAAACTTCGAGAGTTATTTCGAATCTACATTGTATTTCACGAAAGGATATGGAGTAAATGAACATGAGACCATAACACATATGTTAAGTCCAACTGCAATAATTTTAATGAGCCATTTCGGAAATTAATTCCTCATCTGCAGCACTAGAACCCAAACATAGAAAATCGACAATTTCAAATTTAAAATGTTTAAAATGAATAAAACCAAAGGAAATCCGAATAATCAGTAAAATCAAATAGAGCTAAGGACAAAACTACGATGGAAAGAGTTAAACCTTAAGCTTTTTTTTTATTTATTTTATTTTTTTTTTATTATTCTTTATTTTTTAGATTTATATCAGTAAGCTTTTTTTCTACTTATGTGCTATTTTTTGTCAATCAGTTTGCTTCATTCTTCAGAAATTTTTCATCAAAAAGTGGTTGTTCCAAACCCCATAATCAGCCTCTGGATCCGCCTTTGTAATAGTTGACATTTACATCACCCAAATTGATTACATTTTGGAATCTCATATCAGTTTTCGTTTTAAAAATGATATATATGCATGCTACGAATCTATTCCTTCATGCGATATAAACACAAAAAATCACTCCTGTTTTTGACGAAGCTAGAAGACATTTTTGACATAAACAAGCTAAATATGAACAGATGTATTAATTATAAATGAGTCCCTTCTCGGGTTGCTAACTGTATGCTTTTAGAGAAGATACGATACATTTGACAGTGATTGAAACCGTATCGTTTAAATTAGAAATCTATTATCGTCATGCGATGTATTACATTATTAGCATATTAAATATGTATGCTTTATTAACAATTTTAAGTTATCTCGACGATTGAAAAACGTTCCACTTAAATGACGCGATGATAAAACACAATAATCTTGAATTAAAAGAGCACTTAGAATCTACACTAGTGGCCCAGGGGAGACCAATTCAACAAGCCATGGCATAATATGGTATCGAAGGTATCGTGATTTGTCAGCTTCTACTCATAAATTCTAATTAAACTTTTCACAGAAATCTACATCGATGAAGACATATATTTATTTCAGAAATGAAATTTTGTTGACAAAAACTAAAAAGTGTCTTTAAAAATACACAAGATATCAACATGATCAAACATAGCTTTCGAGAAGATGGTTTTTTCTTCTGTTTTTTTCAACATATTATTGTTCCATCTAACAGAAGTGATCACAATGATTCTTTGCTTTTGGAACTTATATTTCGTTACAAACATATCATTTAATATTTGTTCCGTTTGAAAAATATTCTATACTCTTTCAACCTTCTGGAACAAACATTATAAAGAACAAAAAGCACATCTAGAGCACAAAAATATTTTAATGCTGTAGTTTTTGATGTGGATGTTTTATCTTTATATCTGTAGGTTCAATCGGTCCTAAGAAATTATAAAATAGCTTGTTTCCTTACATTTTAAAGAAAGAAATTCACGGAATCATTAATAAAGTGATCTGTACTAAAAGAGTAGTAAAGAGTGTTTATGTGAAGATACTGCATTCCACCCCTATTTGTTTTATTTTTACATCTTTATGTCTAGGTATATTGATTGGTTACACTGAAATTTACTGTTTTTATTAAATAAAAAAAAATAGACGTTAAACTTACTGAGGGGTCATTCCGTGTTTTGCAATCGAGGAATATCCTTGGTACCGGGTTTTGCCTACTATTTCTATATATGTATCAATAAATATTTCTTTCTGACATTTTTTAATTATGGCTATCCATACATTTAAATGAATTTAATTGTTGATTTCCCAGTGAAGATTTGTTAGAAATAATCCGAGGACATCAGACATCCCAAGAAACATGAAAATAAAACATAGATTCAAGATTCAATATTTTATTAAAGTCTCACCACATGCAATCATATACAGTTAAAATACATAATACATATGATAAAATATGTTGAATATACACTTAAAAACAATCATGTATGTGCCATTCTTAAAAGAATTATGAGACTGTGTAAAAACCTATNTTTCATAACATAAAAAAGTAAATAAATCTAAATCACTTGCAGTGTGAACTCCCATTAAAATAAGAGTGATGTAAGGTGCTCCAGAATCGGCGCATTTCATTTGGGCGCAAAAATTACTTCATTTGGGCGCATAAAAACTTTCATTTGGGAGCATTCTACCTGTTGGATATGGAGTACAATAATAATCGATAACAACGACGAAAAAGATACACTAGGACGACGACTTGCAGCATATCCATTTTCAATTACAATATATTCATGATTTCTACTAAGAAATTGACGAAACACACACATAAAATTGTCAACATATAGTTGTTTCGCTTAAAGAAAGTTCTTTTGAAAAAACATTTTATAAACATTGGCATTTTATTACGAATCCCTTGTGAACAATTATTATCTAACAATTATCCCGATGGGAACAAATACTGTAACAATTTTCCATTTGAAAAAAGTATTCTGTAACACTTTGTGCATATTTGAACATATAGCAGATGGTAAAGAGACCATGTGCGGAATTAATAATCCATTAAATAAAACAAAAAATACTTTAATTTGAACATCTTCAAGATATGTCATTAGTTTTCAGAACTCTATCAATTCGATCAAAAATACAATAAAAATATGTTATATAGCTTACATGTACAGCCTACCTGTGCGCCCATTTGAAATATTAATTAAAATTACGCCCAATTGAAATACCTCAATATTTTAAAATGCATCCAAATGAAATGCGCCCTCCAGAAGGCATGTCCTACTCCGTAAACTGCGCCAATCACACTATCAGTGAGTCAACAAGGGTAGAGTCAAAACAACCGGTAATGCCATATCCTTGAAGACTCACGTGAAAACTAGATGAAAATGTTCATTTTCATTGGGACAGCGACACGTCATATCTAAATTCAGAGTAACTTGGGTATATTGTTATCTATTATACAATGATGAATACCATAAAAATCTCTTAGGGGATAAAAGTAACAAAGGGTGAACATATCCTTGACTAAGCAGCTTTTGAGACAGCGGTTTTGGTTTATTAAAAGAAAAAGAAAAGGTCGATTATATTGTATAAATTACATGCTCAACTATGAAATGTACACTAAAATATATATGAAGAACAACAATAAAGCGTTGTTCCATTGATTAGTTCTACAATATATCTGTAGAGACTTTGTCTCATGTGCATGTATTCCATATTCTTTTGTGTTTGTCTCTCCTGAAGCGTGTAGTCCGTAAATAAAGATTTTTCGTTCGAGAGATGTTCGCTCCCTACATTTATCAGTCACGGTGTACTTGCTTTTGAGAGAATTTTGCATATGGATATACATATGTACTATCATACATTCAAAATTTGGCATTTTTCTGTAATTTTGTTATTCTGGCCATCTGTTTATAGTGCCCATATCTCACTATTTTATAATGCCAAGTTTTTCTTGCAATTGACTCTATGAGCGCCCTGTGTTGTTTATATGTTGCAATTATCCTCTGTTGGTCTTTTTTTCCGGCATCGGATGACCACTTTGTCAGTTATTTTTGTTTGTAGACGATTCTGCATCCATGACCATGAGCAAAGCTATATGGATGAAACGTTGTTCGATAACTATCAATGAATTTTGCTCAAACGGATGCTGTCTTGAACTTATAATGAGGTATGAGCAAAGGCCTCATCATGAACAACATAAAAAAAGCATTGTTCTGTTGATAAGTTGTACAATGTATCTGTAGAGACTTTGTCTCATGTGCATTTACTCCATATCCTTTTAATGTTTATTTACTCCATACCCTGTAGAGGTGGGTATATTGCTGCTTAGAAAGGGAAAATTCAAACTTTGGAAGAAAAATTAATTGTTTTTGTCATAAAGCTTAGATTTCAAACATCCATGAATGATGAAAAAGGATCGAACAATTAAGTTGCTGCAATAATTCAGAGAGTAAAAATTCTGACGATGCAAGAAATTGAACAACGGCAAAAACTTTTGACTCTTGATCTTGCTTTGAATTTGATTAAGATTTTGTCTGATATACTTTACCTTTTACAATCATTACCATGTATACTGGTCAATAAAATTTAACCATTACCATGTATACTGGTCAATAAAATTTATTACTCGAATTTTTGCCATATGATATGTGATTGACAAAGCTACAAAAGGGCGCTTCGTTTACTAAAATTTTCTGTAAGTATTGTATGATTAATTTTCTGATTTAATGATGAAAATATACACAATTTACATAGAAAGCCGATAAAGATTTTTTTGTCGGTTTTTATTATAGCTTATTTTTCTAATTTCCATCTTGCTAACATCAAAGTTTCTTTCTACTTTTAATTTGAAATAATACAGTACAGCCAGAGTCATATGATGATAAATGTCCCTGTCTGACATGTCCCAAACCTAAAATCTGACAATTTTATGAGGGGTCATAAAATTGTCCTTCTGCTTCACTGATTTTAATTAGAGTGTAGGTGATCAGTTTTATTACTTATTTTACATCTATTTTATATATTTAATTTGAAAACAGGTAATAATTATTAAAAAAAAATTCAAAAGGAAAAAAAGAAGAAATTACTTTCTATTTACAATTTTTTGATGGATTATTTGCTTGCAGGTACTTGTTTCTTTTTATTTGTATCAAAAAAATTTAAAAAAACTACATTTACATAGAAAATTGAAATATTCATTTGAAATTTTTTAAATTGTATATGTTAGATACATGTACATTGATTGTTGGGTGTGTAAATAATTTTACTGCATTTTTTGAAAATTTGAAATACAAAATCAAATAAATACTATTATTACGCTTTGAAACACGTGTGTACAGTCTAACTAGATTTACTGTATACTAGTATATACTGCACCAATGTCACTCTTGGTCGATCCTAATAAAAATAGCAGACGGAATTTTTTTTCTTTTAAGATATTTTGTAGGTCTTAGTCCATTAGTTCAAAAAATAAAATAAAAATGATATGTCACCGATCATCTTTTCCCGTTATCAGGTTTTGAAAATTTGGCCAATTTCAGAATTTTTCAGCGATATTTACAAAGAACAAGGCTACCTATCTCCAAAAATACAACATTGACAGAATTAGATAAAAATCACAAACAATACATACATAAATGCAGCAAAGTCATTCTATAAATCATAAAACATTCTTCCCAAAACGTTTTTAAGAGTTTTTATGAGCTCTTTCAACCATATAAGGCCCCGACAGTCACGAAGTCGAGTGTTTGTGCCAAATTTTACCCCCTTCAGTGTCGAGAAAAATCAATTTTCGTCCTTATTCTTTAGCATATTATGACAATTGTGGTACTGTGGTATACCTTGAGCAATAACGCACTCACTCACATTCTTCGATTTCTTGAAAACGCCATGTGATTTAAGTAATTATGAAAATAATAGATCGACTTACCTGTTGAAGCGGTGTGTTAGTATCCTCAGAATCGTAACCGGAAATTCCCCGAAAGATCTATATTGCATCACCGACATGTTATGGCTTTGGAGATAGGTAGCCGTGAAGAATTTATAGGGAACTGTGAGACCATGCTTATTGTTAAGCTTTCATATGAAATAAATATCAGATAGATTTTTTTTTGACATTTCAGAGGTATACACTTCAGCTATATATTGAGCTTAAAAATCTATATGTCACCGTTTGATTAAGAGAGACATTTTATATAATTTACGGAAAAGACACTATTTACGGGAAAAGGGTGTTAATTCGCGGGAAAGTGTATGTCAATCTATTATGACGTCACAATGAACATGCCAAATAAGGAATATTTCGGCTTGAAAATCAAGTCAATTCTGCATCCGACTTGTGTTTCGCAAATGCGCCAATCGAATGCGCTGTGTATTAGTGTCGATCTACCTTAAGGGAGTTAACATTGTCGGTGCTTTAGCTTGTATATCATGCTGTAAAAATTTCAGTTTTGTCTTCGTTATCAATCTTTGTATTACTGATTTGTCCTTGTTTATACTCGACTGAGAGATTAACAATATTAGCTTTTCAAATTTTTACCGTGGTACTGTTTGAGGGTTAGAGAAAGAACATACATGTACCATGAATTTTAATTGGTTTAGAATGGCATTTCCAGTCAGCTAAAAAAAGGATCTCTGTAAACAATAATTGTCTTACTGATCGTGTGATGGGTGTCGCTGTGGAGTAGGACTTGAATGCTTACCCTTACGGAGCACCTGACGTCACTCCCGGTTTTTATGGGAGTTCACACTATGAGTGCTTAGTTCTGAATGTCGTCTTTTTATGTCCATGCCTTGTCTTTGTATTTCCGTGTTTTTTTTTTTTTTTTTTTTTTTTTTTTTTTTCATGTCTATGGACTAAGAATTTTGTAATCATTCCTTTTTCCTTTGGCATTTGCCATTTTTTCCAAAATAAGGCTACTAGTTTTCCAATCACAATTAATATTTATGTAATTACCTTACAAAGACCATCTCGGTAGTATGACGTGGGAATCAGAGGGATCAAGGAGAGTTAAATTAATGAGAAACATTCCAAAGTGACCCTGACAGTCTTAGTAGAAGACAAGACTTTCCAGGATCGGGTCAGTTATAAATGCAATGAGCAGAACTGGGTTGCAAAATTTTTTTTGTATGGAGATCACTTTATTCTAGAAAGGGCGAAGTCAAGCAATGAATAAGGGGAATGAATCGTTTTTTAACACGAGCTGAACTCAGTTCATTTTTAATAAAATGCCAAAATTGCAGGAAAAAAAAAGACCGTCGGAAATAAGTTTCAAGACAAAAAGCAATGATGGAGAACGTTTAAATATTTTGTTTCAACATAGAATTATATATAGGAGATATATTGCAAACAACGTTATGATCTTATTTTAAACACGGATGTAGTCGTAAGTGGATACTGATATAAATACTATTGTTATAATCTTAAGTTACCCATTACAAATTCCAACCAGGGAATCGGTTAAAACAATATAATACTTTATTGTTTTTAATAATTCTATATTATTAGGTATGATTTATTCGATTACAGATTTTTGACACAAGCGGAAGTCAGATTGTCACGTGGGAGTACAATAATTCAAAGTCGACAAAACGTTTAATGGTATATGATGATAACCAATGCGCATTAATGAACCCGAAAATGCACAAAGGAAAACAATGATACTTTTTAATTACATTTACTGTCTGGATGTCGCAGAGGTGGGTTCCAGAGGGAGATTTGGAAAATTTCCCGACGAAGGATAGTTTGTCTTACTGATTTTACGTTAATGCTGATTTGACACTGCCAGATTTCATTATATAGCTGCATTTATTGAAACGAATCTTAATTTGTTCGTCTTATCTGAACATTGCTCCATCAACCGTTATTTAGGATTTAATGTGTTAGTGAGGTTATAATGGGGACACAAATAAATACAATGCAAAACATAGTTCTTTCCGGTGAAACAGGCGACTGAAAGACATTAGAGGAAATATCTATTAATATGAGGGAAAAGAAATCTTAGAAGAGAGACAACAATATAAAGGTTCGAGACAAACTTCATGAATCCCAGAAATATTTTTATGCAATTTTTATTTCTTGTCAATTTCAGTTAAAGTCTTTTGTTTCAAATAAGAAAAATATGAACGTATACCACGGTAAGAGTAGCAACTCGTAATGCAATCTCAGAAAGAAAATCATCAAGTCTTGTCAATTATAACATTTATTTAATAGTCGTTTTAGAAAGACAGGTTTGGAATCCAAGTATTATAGATCCAATCTAAATAACAAAATACCGAAGTTACTGTTAATTTATTTTCTGCATATGCGCATTTCGACAACTTATGTCTCATCAGTGCAGATAAAACCAAAACATTTGGAAGTCCATTAACCGAAAAACTTGTAAAAGCTGATAGAGAACAAATAACCTAAAGGATCTAAGTAGAAAAGCCAAAATTCATCTAATGACAATGTATGATTTAAACAGATATCCAAATACCCATTTCCCACCACAGCTCTTGTTTGTTCTTAAATAAAAAATATCTAAAATACCAACAAAATGTACAGTGAAAGGTTTCATGCAGATGCAAAATTGCAAAAGTATTTTTCATATCCATCCACTTTAAGGACGTGCTCGGGTGAGGAGCCAAAAGTATTAAACTTTTTTCAAACCTTGAATTTTGCAATGTTCTTACCCTATAAATTCAATATATGAAGGAAAATTCATATGTTGCTGTGCAAATTATTTTGCTACAGATGTTTGAAAGTGAACAATTTTAGCACTTGTGTTCATTTTTAGGCTTTTTTGCCTTTTTGACTATTTTGATGGAAAAATCTAGCTCAGAGTATTGAACTTTTCCTCATACTTTCTGAAAAGCTGTTAATAGAAGGAATGAACAAATTCAACCCCTAAAAATGATATGTTAGTGTTGATATAAGACAGTTTGTTCTCATTTTCATGCTTTTTAGGGCCATCTCAGCCTTCCCATATTTCCCTTAAAATGAAGTTTTTCTTAATTTTTTAAACAGATGATGTTTTAAACTTAATTTGTTTTGTGTTTTTTAATTGCAAAAATATTTTACCTTATTTTTGAAAAAGCAAAAATAAGTCTTGAGTGCATATCTTTTTCACAAAATATCTTTTTCTAAACCAACCCCTATTTTGTGAAAATTTGACATGAATCAAACAGATCTTCATTTCGAGGTTACTCTGAAACTATTTGATAGAAATGAATTATGTTTTGACGCAATTTAAAGATAAACATAAATTTTGATAATTCAATGATATTGTACATAAAATATAAATAATTTTAAACTTATTACCAAACGAGATTTCAACGAGACTGAAACATGACCAGAATACATCCTTAATGTACAGGTTTATATTTCTAGCCGGAGTACAGATAAATTTCGGAACGGTTTAACTGCATTATCTTGCAGTAAAAAACAATATAGACAGCCGGCATGTGCATATCAATTGAGCTATGGGGTTTCACTTACTGAAAATGATAGTGTCAGAGCAAAGCAAGGGAGATAAAGTAAATATCCCGTGCAAAACATGCTTTTATTCGGTATTAGTTAGCCGATGTATTACACAAGAGATCTAGACTCACGTGAGCAAGTATCGCAGTTAACACAACTGCAGTTTATATTGTGCAATATTTTAGTTGCGTGGCAAGGACTGGACGTAATACAAAAAGTTGGCTACTTTGAGGGGCAGACGTCACTTTGTGTGTACAGTTTAGATGCATCCAGAAGTATCAATTAATAGGTATAGAATCAGATATGACGCTTATGATGGTTTATTAAAATACAGTACAGGCAGAGTCATATTTTGATAGATGTCCCAATCAGACATATACTATATACTTTATTTATTCTCATAAACTATATAACAAAGTTATTGAGAAATACACAATACATAACACATAATTTAAAGAAAAACATACACATGTGTGAACAGTAACGTTAGCTAGGAGGACTTATTTTCACAAGTACAGTTTTAATAAATTTACAAAGTTTTTCTAAAATAGTAGTATTAGTAGAGTTAAATAATTGATCATATTTATAAGTATTTGGGTTAGTGAAACAATATTCCGGTAAAAACCTTTTTCTTTCCATTTTTAAAGCATTACAGTTCATTATGTAATGAAACTCGTCACCGATTTCCCTAGAGTCGCAAAGGTGGCATAGACGTTCGTTTCTTGGAACTCCATGCCATCTCCCCGACTCAATGGGCAACCGGTGACTTCCACATCGAAATTTACACAATATATATAATGAACTATTTGGCAAAAGATCGAAATAGTTTTCATTTTTTAACATCATGTTTGAAAATTCTATAACACAAAGTTTTTGGTGAAAGGTTTATTTCAGAAAGGCAAGCCTGTTTAAACTGGTCTTGCAATACTTGCTCAACCCTTTTTACAACCCATTTATCACAAAGCTGCAGATTCCATTATATAATTTATTAAAAGAAGCCTATACAGTAAACTGGAAATTTTATTGTCATCATCATTTACTAATTTACCCCAGAAATTTATCATTCTAAGTTTTGCTTAAACATGAATAGGACAACGTCCTAGTTCACTATAAATTACACAGTCTGGAGTAGACTGTTTCAAATTTAAAATAATTTTACAGAATTTTATATGAACACGCTCAAGAATATCAATGTTTTCGTTACCCCATATTTCACTACCATATAAAAGTACAGGCAACACAGCTTTATCAAACATCTTCAACTGACAGTCAATGGATAGTTTATTTCTTCTACATTTCCGTAATATTCCAAACATAGCTTTTAATCCCTGTTCTTTCAAATATCTCCTTGCAGTTAAAAAAGACCCACTTCTAGCAAAAAAAACACCTAGATATTTGTAACTAGTGACGATTTCAAGTTCTTTGTTATCAATAAAGAAAGCTGTATTATTTGGTAATCTCCCCTTGCTAAATACTAAAACTTTTGTTTTGTCGACATTGATATTCAGTTGCCACATTTTACAGTATTCAGAAAATTCGTTTAACATTATTTGTAAATATTTACTATTTTCGGACAATAAAATAGTATCATCCGCGTAAAGTAGTAAGAAAATTTTCAAAAAGACGGTCAATTCGTTTTCGAGATCCGAAGTAATACTTTGCAATCCAATTGCATTTGTTTGTTCTAAATATTCTTGCAAGTCGTTTAAAAATAATGAAAATAGAGCAGGAGATAAATTTTCTCCTTGTCTGACTCCTATTTCACATGAGAAAAAATCTGATTTTTGAGAATTAAATATAATTCTTGACTTTATGTCTTTATACATGATGTCAGACATGTCCAACAGATGTCCCAGTCAGACTAATCCCCTGCTGTTAATGAGGCTTAAGGGTAATAAAACATGGGTCATAAGATAATTAATGTACCTGACTGGTGTGATGAGTCAATGAAAATCCCTTACCTGTGGAAGGCCACAATCATTTTTATAAATTTTAAATGCATTTTTAATTATAATGAATAAAGAAATAAAATAATTGATAATCATCTGATATTTAAATTAATAAAAAATTTGATAAGATTATACAGTTACTGTCTTTTGTTGAGGTAAATGTGCAGTGTTATTGACTTTTGGGAAAACAGATATTCATCGAGCCGCATGGCGAGGTGAATATCTGTTTTCCCAAAAGTCAATAACACTGCACATTTACCGAAACTAAAGACAGTAACTGTTTTATTCTATTATCCGATAAATACATAATAATTCTTTTTATTATGTATTATACTATACACCTAGAAATTTTCTATGGGTGTCGAATTAACGATTAAAGAGGCTTTGAACATTTGCATAAAATAAATGAAATATATACTTTTCAAAAAAATATTATTAGGATAAGTAAAACAATAAATAGAACATTATTGTTATCTTTACTGTCAGAAATTTACAGATTCTAGCTAACACTGAGTTTGCGGCTTTTTTCCATTGTTCGTCATTGGTGGGAGATTGTGAAGAAGGGAGGGAATTGACATTTTAATGTAACAAGCGAACGTTCTTTAAAGACTTTATTTAAAGAATAAATTTTTTATCCTAAATAATCGATGATTTCTGTCTTTTAAATGAATGCTTGTGTTCTTCCTTTTCACTCCTTGCATCTGTGTAATGTGCGACGATTCTGCGCTATGTGTTGTCGACATCCGTCGGGAGATTTTTTCCCAAAATATTGTGTGAACGCCTTTACCAGTATTACGCTGACTTGTTTCGTATTTTAAGTGTCTTCCTCTTTGCATATTTGCACCATTTTCGTTGATCTTCAGATGAAGCAATTCTGTTTTTAGTGATGCCGATGACGTTGTCACGCGACAATGTTACATAGCAATGTGATTGGACGATATAAATACGGGATTTCCCTTTTTCTAAAAATATGTCGCACGTGACGTTTCCCGCGGTGAATATCCTTTTCATGGAGTGAATATCCTTTCTATCGAGTGAATATCCTTTTTTATTCATTTTAATGTCAATGCAACTTTACCATTAGTATTTATATATTATAGAATAATAGCATTTATTTGATTTTGTATTTCAAATTTTCAAAAAATGCAGTAAAATTATTTACACACCCAACAATCAATGTACATGTATCTAACATATACAATTTAAAAAATTTCAAATGAATATCTCAATTTTCTATGTAAATGTAGTTTTTTTTTTATTTTTGGATACAAATAAAAAGAAACAAGTACCTGCAAGCAAATAATCCATCCAAAAATTTTAAATAGAAAGTAATTTCTTCTTTTTTTCCTTTTGAATTTTTTTTTAATAATTATTACCTGTTTTCAAATTAAATATATAAAATAGATGTAAAATAAGTAATAAAACTGATCACCTACACTCTAATTAAAATCAGTGAAGCAGAAG
>MJUU01000607.1:115360-136647 GCA_002080025.1 Modiolus philippinarum | reverse complement strand
GTTAAAATTCGAGTTAAGAGTTCGAGTCGTATATTAACTTAGTGTTTAATTTTTTATCATATTTTTTCTAATCTACGTCTTAGTACTTTTCAGCTCACCTGGCTATAGCCAGGGTGAGCTTTTGCCATCACTTGGCGACCGGCGTCCGTCGTCCGTCGTCCGTTGTAAACTTTTCATTCAAAGATCTTCTCCTCTGAAACCACTGAGCCAAATGGAACCAAACTTGGTCACAATAGTCTTTAGGTGGACCCCTTTCAAAATTGTGTCCGGCAGGTTCGCACCTAATCCAAGATGGCCGCCAGCGGGGAACATAGATTAACATTGGACCCTATGGGAAACACATTCAAAGATCTTCTACTCAGAAACTACTCAGCCAATTGAAACCAGACTTGATCAAAATAGTCCTTAGGTGGTACCCTTTCAAAATTGTGTCCGGCAGATTCACACCTCATCCAAGATAGCCGTCAGGGGGGGAAAATAGTTTCACATTGAACCCTATGGGAAAACACATTCAAAGATCTTCTTCTCTGGAACTACTTAGCCAATTGAAACCAAACTTGGTCACAATATTGTGTAGGTGGTCCTTTTCAAAATTGTGTCCTACAGGTTTGCACCTAATCCAAGATGGCCGCCAGCGGGGAACATAGTTTAACATTGGACCCTATTGGGAAACACATTCAAAGATCTTCTCCTCTGGAACTCTATGCCCAATTGAAACCAAAGTTGTTCACAATAGTCCTTAGGTGGTCGCCTTTCAGAATTGAGTATTGGCAGGTTTGCACCTCATCCAAGATGGCAGTCAGTGGGGAAAATAGTTTAACATTGGACCCTACGGGAAAACACATTCAAAGATCTTCTTCTCTGGAACTACATGGCCAATTGAAACCAAACTTGGTCACAACAGACCTTAAGTGGTACTCTTTCAAAATTGTGTCAGGCAGGTTCGTACCTCATTCAAGATGGCCGTGTCAGTGGGGAAAATAGTTTAACATTGGACCCTATGGAGAAACACATTAAAAGATCTTCTCCTCTGGAACTACATGCCCAATTGAAACCAAACTTGGTCACAATAGTCCTTAGGTGGTCCGTTTTCAAAATTGTGTCCGGCAGGTTGGCACCTAATCCAAGATGGCCGCCAGCGAGGAACATAGATAAACATTGGACCCTATGGGAAACACATTCAAAGATCTTCTACTCTGGAACTATTTTGCCAATTGAAACCAAACTTGATCACAATAGCCCTTAGGTGGTCCCCTTTCAAATTTGCAGGTTTGCACCTAATCCAAGATGGTCGCCAGCAGCGAACATAGTTTAACATAGGACCCATGGGAAAACACATTGAAAGATCTTCTCCTCTGGAACTAATTGGCCAATAGGAAACAAACTTTGCCACAATGGTCCTTGGCAGGTTCGCACCTTATCCAAGATGGCCACCAGCAGGGAACATAATTTAACAATGTACACTAATGAAAACACATTCAAAGATCTTCTCTGAAACCACTGGGCCAATTGGAAACATATGTTTTTTTATGTGACGTAAATTTCACGGCATATTTGGTATGAAGATTGGTCTTTGGTAGTACATGACAGCTGACCATATGACTTATGCCTGTGACTTAAGTTTCATTGTCTGCAGTGACCATGTTTTGTATTTCTGATTAGACCAGTTTGATTTTTCTCATCAGTTTTAGCAACAAAGCAGGGATGGGCGAGACATCTATTAGGGTCCACTCTTGTGTGTAAAATGGATCAAAGGGGCCAAAAAAGGTTGAATATTGTTTTTGTCTGATTTAGACAGAATATTTTCATTGAAACATTCGTGAAAAGTTATTTCTTGAAGATTATATCATTGTGTCTGTACTTGTATTGTGTCCACACACACACTTAATTTTGCACTTGCCATATTGATTCAGGGTTCAATGAGCGGGGGTGTAACTTGCTGATCTAGTTGACTCTGGTTAAGCTTTTATGCACTTCGTATACAGTATGGCCCACCAGCATTTAGGTGGTGTGCAGATGCATTGTTAGGTACGTCAGCATACCACCCAAATTAAATCGTATTGACTTGTATTGCATACATCAGACTTGTTACCTCTGATACTGTGGTCTACTGTTGTGTAGGTTGGTGTGAACAAGCATCTTGTGGAACTACTCAATTTCATTTCACCTTGACTGCTATTTCATGCAACATTGACTTTTGACTGATTTCTTTACGCTGTATGGTTACCGTCATGTACCTGGTATGCAGATCAGCATCTTTGGAATATGTCGGCAAAAAAAGGTATCCGACAGGTCAGTACCTCCAACAAGATGGCCGCCAGCGTGGAATATAAGTTAACATTGGACCCTATGGGAAAACCCATTCAAACATCTCAGAAACTACTAGTCCAGTTAGAATCAAACTTAGTCACAATGGTCCTTAGATGGTCCCCTCAAAAAAAGGTATCCAGGAGGCCATTATCTCAACCAAGATGGCTGAGAGCTGGTATTGTAGTTTAACATTGAACCCTCTGGGATATATGCCATTCAAACCTTATTCTACTGTATATGTCAGCCATGGTCCAGGTGAGCGATACAGGCTCTTGAGAGCCTCTTGTTCAAAGGTACTGATCTCTGTTTGAACATCTGTTACATCCGATAGTTGGGACATATATCAATTGATAGTGTTACATAGTTAGATTAAAGTAAAAGAATAAAATATTGCAATATTACAAAAATTTTACATTACGACAATATGTTTTAAGGGACAGAGATTTGCCTATAGATTTATTTATTTCAAATCCCACAATTCTGAATCGACAATTGCAAAAACCGGCAGAAGCAAATTCTATCTGTGTTTACAGAATAAAATATTGAATTATTGACGGATATTATTTTGATCTTACTTATTCAATTTCCAAGACTAAGATTATCGACGAAAATTTCTTTAGCAGAATTGTCTCAATTTTCGAGGAAGGTCGATGTTTCGTCCATATAATATTTTTGCGCACAAGAATCCCTTTTCAATGACAGTTTAGGATTTTATTCTCACTACATATCGAATATACGCAAGGCATTTTTTCAAGGATCTTTTTTATTAAAATCACAAGGAACTGGCTAGACTTTTGTTCTTGAATAAAATTATTTGTAAAAAAAAACAAGAAAAAACCAAACAAACACACACACACAGACACACACACAGAAACAAACAGTCGACAAAGCATTAGCTTGCCCTCATCCCAAATGATTAAATTATAGACAGCTAAGCACTAGCCGCAAACATTAAGATAAAACATCTCTGACAAAGGTATTTATTGTCATTTAAAAACTGAGGCAAAATAGCAGCATGACATGACAGTTTATAAACAAGTGAAATTTGGATAAGGAGAGCATGTAGAATTTCCTAGTTGTATCATTATGTATTGATAGAGAATTTCGTATAATTGTATTATGCACGACACAGTAATAGTGTTTTAACACTGTAAAATGCTTGGTTCCTACAAAATCAGTGCAATGTTCTATAATAGAAACTATAAAGCGGTTTAGAATATAAAAAAAATTGTCACGATGTATCTCAAAGTACTCGTGGAGAGAGAGATTAAAAAATAACAATTTCAGTTCCCAATTCCACTTTAAAAAAATCATGCTGTGTCTTTTGGTCCATTTACCCCTAAAGTCTCCTATCACTATAATTCAACAGAGGTAAGAGATAAAGCAATACAGAAGACTTCATTTCATATATATATATATATTTCATATATTTTTGATAAATTGGTAGGTGAGAAATAAATATCGCCGACATTCGAAATCATAAGAAAAGTGTTGAAGATCTTAAAGATTTTGTAAACTGTTATTTCTTTTCATTGTTCATTCATTTGTTATATACTGATGTTATTTCTTTGATTTTTTTAATGAAAAAAACATACCTCATCAAAATGGGATGAAAAATAATCAAACAAATATCATGAATCGGGGTTTAGCTTTCAGTTTGCATCTCTTATAAGACGGATACCCCAGAATTTTATACCCAACTATTATGAAGCGGACAGCAATACATCGAAAGACATTCCACGGAAACACAATTATTCACAGGCAAATATTCACCGGCGACAAAGATGTGGAAGTATACAACAAAAACCCATATTTTTGTGTTTGCATATGTACAAGTTATATGATACTTAAAATTTCTAACCATAAGGGGCAGTGCTGAAAATTTTTCAAGCTTGAATTTCGTATGGTTAAAAAATATATGCAAATGATAATTTTAATAATTAGATAATTCGACACGAAAGATACATCCTACAGTTGCAGGTACAATTATTGTAATTTCAGCCTCCAAAGGAAATTTCTATCAATATCATGACTAAAAAGACCCTTAGTTTAACTGTTGCAGCTTAAAAAAACCTTGAATGTAGCTAAAAATAACTTTAAAGCGGTGTTTAACATACTAGTCGTCATACATCAATTAACTCGAACTCCAACTCGAATTTTAACTCGAACTTTAACTCGAACTCTAACTCGAACTTTAAGTCTAACTCAAAACTTAACTCGAAGTTTAACTCGGATTTTTTTAACTCGAAGTTCAACTCGAATGTTAACTCGAACTCTGACTCGAACTCTAACTCGAACTCTAACTCGAACTCGAAGTTTAACTCGAACTCTAACTCGAACTCGGACTCGAACTCTAACTCGATGGTTCGCCACACCCCCCAATTCACACTTCTTGCCAACCGACCAGGTGACCGTCACATGGTCAGTCTTGTCATCGGCGAACATTCCTATATCTATAGACATTTCATAACTTACGGAATATGACTGATCTATGATTGATTAATAATATTGATTAATCTAGACATCATTCGCCTGTAAATGTCATATCTCTAGCGGCTATTTGAAAGATGCGCCATGTTTTGTCCTAGATTTAGATCCGAATGACCTTTGTGACCCGGCTGATTCAAGATGGCGGAACTAATTTACATACAAGTGTAAATTCAGCTATAGGTTCCACCGGAATCTATTTCATAATAAAATAAGTTCCAGAGAACAAATTTCACAGCAAAATAAAATGAAATGAGTTCCTTGGATGTGAAATTTGTTCTGGTGTTTTACCTGGTGAAAATAGTTCCTTATAGTGTGAAATAAGTTCCTTCTATCATGAAAAAGGGTTTAAATAGTTCATTTAGTAGTGAGTAGTTTTTAGAAAATCAATACAGTTGTCAATTTTTTGTTTTTAAACTTTGAGTTGTTTTCGAAGAGAAACCCTGAAGAATAATATAAGCTATCACCCTTTTCTTTAATAAAAGAAATAGTGAAAGAAAAAGGAAATTAGAAAAAAACAATATCTAATTAAATAAATAATCAATCAAAACAGAGAACTATTTGATATTTAGAAATAAAATTCAGAGATAGATTTGTTAAGATAATAGAGAACAAGTGGAAAAAATAGTACATTAGGAAAATAATTTATAAGTGTCATAATTCAAGATGAAACCAAGGCTAAATATGACATAACAATAACAAGAATTGTCTGGTATTGGTAATGGTTGCATGTAAGTTTCTTAAATTCTGAATTGAATTGCTGTACACATGTGTATTACATATGATGACTACAGTATTTAATAGTATAGTTACTATTCAGTTTATTAATATCTTCTCCTAAAACCTGGAAAGAACAGCAATTATTTAAATTTTGGTTGGAAAGAAAACACACATTTCACTGTAAAATACCTTCTTAGTACCGTTAATGGCTGCATCCTATCATACAATGGAACTTATTTCACAGTAAAATTGTGAAAAAAAATTCTGAGACCTATTTCCCACACAAAAACCTTTTCACTATAAAATACATTCCAGGAACTTATTTCAATGTGAAATACATTTCAGGAACTTATTTCACTGTGAAAAACATTCAAGGAACTTATTTAACATCGAAAAATGTTCTGCTGGAACAAATGTCATAGTGAAATTATGAAATAAATTCTGGAACTTTTTTCACAGCCATGGAACCCATTTCACTGTAAAATACATTCCAGGAACTTATTTCACTGTGATAAAGGTTCCGCTGCAACAAATGTCACGCCGGAACTTATTTTTTGTTACATAAGCGCTCTTTTTTGCGGGCATAAATCTTTCCGGCCGGAAATTTTTGACTAGTTGGAAATGTCCGCTGGAAGCACACAGCTAGTTTTTTCATCCTGTAGTTATTACTTTCCGTCGGAATAATTTGACTAGTTGAAAAACCCGGAGGAATATTTTAACTAGTCAAAAAATTCTGGTTACAGCAACAATAGGAATCCGGAATAAGTCAACTTCGTTATAATTTTTCTCCGGAATAATTCAACTAGTTGTGAAATTCCGGAAGGAAAATAATATGATTTTGGATATTGGAGTTCCTTTTGGCCCCCCACCCAGTATATGTTTACCTTTATTCCGCCGTCAAAAAAGTGTGCATATGAAACTTTTTCCAAATACAAATCATGCAATCAGGAAATTTGCGTAACATGCTTTTTTCTTGGTCGGAAATCAATATTTACAGCAAACAATATTTTTTTTCGGATTCTGATACAATCGATTTATGTTGTATTAAAAATAATAACCATTGTTTCCGATTGCCCAGGGACATATATACGTCCCTGCGATTGCCATTTTTTGTTTTGAATCTGCTGTCATTGTTTGCAGCGCCTGTTATACACGATAGCCGAAAAATGTTGACCCACCGAACTCAAACGGTTGCAGCACACTTATTAAACTACAAAGAGTATCCATATTTTGCAGGTAGGTCGTAAAGAGCCTAAATTTATTGTATACAACAAGAAATATAACCGTGGAGTAGCGGTTTAGGAACAGTTTAACAAAATTTTCTTGCACGAGGGTTGAAATTTAACTTTTACTCTTTTCCTATTTTTTTCAAGGAGGAATTATAACTTTATATTCTACAGAAAAATTATTTATGTAATGACCAGTACGGGAAACAACCAAGCGTAAGTATATAAAAGTTATAAATAGTCAAAAATACGATAAGAATCACCTACCTGTCATAGTGGAAAACAACTTGTTATGTCTGTGGTACCAGTTGCCGGTAATACGGTGAGTAAAATATTCCACTGGAATAAAGTGACTAGTTGAAAATTTCCGGCGGAAAAAAGTAACTACAGGAAAAAAATAGGCTGTTACATACACAGTAATAGTGTACAAGTATACAGTGATATGTTCCGGAAGTTGCTGAACCGCCCACTGTTGCAAAAGTAAACAACCTGGATTTTTCGTTATTAAATGTAAATTACAGATTTCCAGGAAATGTTACAATAAATCAGGGTAGATATTATTTTGCACCACTATGTTCTTAACATTTTCACTTTATTAGAAATGTGTCTAGAAGCCTCTGTAATTTTATTTTCACCGATGGTCACAGACCGGTAACTGTATTTTTCGTGTATTTGGGTCGTAAATGTATGTTGGTTAATTTTTCTTTCTATTATTGAAATCAATAGATAATCAATAAAACCTGAGTTTTGCAAATGCACATGCAAAAAATAGTCAAAGAAAGTCTCCGTTTAACTTCGCTAGACAATCATTTCCATTTCGGTAGATTTTCTTCAACTGTCCGACTAGTTGCTCATGCACTGATTAGTTGCTCGTGTACTGTTCGTTTAGTTGGATTTATAGATATCAGAAATATTCACTTTTCTGGCAATTACATGATTGTTTTATGTAGATAGGCTTTGTAATTGAACTATTACTGGTAATAGAAATGAAATTAATTATCTTTGAAATGCATAATTAATTAACAAAAAATCTGGAATTACACTGAAGACTAGGTGATCTTCCACTCGTGACAGAAATGTTTGTGTTTTTTGCTCGCTTCACTCGTGAAAAGACATAAAATTTCTATCACTTGTGGAAGATCACCCGATCTTTCCCAAGAACTTTTTTGAAGCTGTGCCATGTACCACAGAATCAACTACAAATAACACTGACACCCTAGCAAATTATGATGATAAAGGTATACAAAGTACAGTTAGATATGGGTGATAATCGAATTATGTTTGCCAAAGCAAGGTAAGACATTGTATTCCCTACTCATACATTTGCTATGTGATTTACAAGGTGATTCATGTATAACGACAATATCTAAATTGTGGTTATTTGTATGCAGAGCGTCCAAATTCTTGTTCAAAGTAATGAAATTAGTCAAATATTATGAATAAGACATGTGGACAATCAGATATAAGTTGTACCTCCAAAAATGTCATCATAGGCGAAATTAAAATAAAGGTTAATGTGCTTGAATTACAACATTTTATACTTTTCCTTTCCGTATGAAAAATTTTAACAGATATAGGATGGTAAATAATAAGACAAGGAACCTTCTGTTCTATCTCTCATTTACGTTTAGTTGCATTAAACGTATCAATGTAAGTACGTAGGAAAACGCAGAACCTGCTGTTCTGTCTCTCATTTTGGTTTAGTTGCATTAAACATATCAATGCAAGTAGGTAGGAAAATGCGGAACCTGCTGTTATATCTCTTAATAGGTTTAGTTGCATTTAACATATCAGTGCAAGTAGGTAGGAAAACGCGGAACCTGCTGTTCTATCTCTCATTTTGGTTTAGTTGCATTAAACATATCAATGCAAGTAGGTAGGAAAATGCGGAACCTGCTGTTATATCTCTTAATAGGTTTAGTTGCATATAACATATCAGTGTAAGTAGGTAGGAAAACGCGGAACCTGCTGTTCTATCTCTCATTTTGGTTTAGTTGCATTAAACATATCAATGCAAGTAGGTAGGAAAATGCGGAACCTGCTGTTATATCTCTCATTTTGGTTAAATTGAATTAAACGTATCAATGCAAGTAGGTAGGAAAACGCGGAACATGCTGTTCTATCTCTTAATAGGTTTAGTTGCATTAAACATATCAATGTAAGTAGGTAGGAAAATGCGAAACCTGCTGTTCTATCTCTCATTTTGATTTAGTTGCATTAAACATATCAATGCAAGTAGGTAGGAAAATGCGGAACCTGCTGTTCTATCTCTCATTTTGGTTAAATTGAATTAAACGTATCAATGCAAGTAGGTAGGAAAACGCGGAACATGCTGTTCTATCTCTTAATAGGTTTAGTTGCATTAAACATATCAGTGTAAGTATGTAGGAAATCGCAGAACCTGCTGCTCTATCTCTCATTTTGGTTGTGTTGCATTTAACGTATCAATGTAAACAAGTAGGAAAACGTGTCACCTGCTGTTTTATCTCTCATTTTGATTTAGTAGCATTAAACGTATCAATGTTAATAGGAAGGAAAACATGAAACCTGCTGTTTTATGTTTGCATTAAACATATCATTGTAAGTAGGTAGGAAAACGCGGAACCTGCTGTTCCATCTCTCATTTTGCTTTAGTTGCATTAAACATATCAATGTAAGTAGGTAGGAAAACGCGGAACATGCTGTTCTATCTCTCATTTCGGTTTAGTTGCATTAAAAGTATCAATGTTAGTAGGTAGAAAAACGCAAAACCTACAGTTCTTTCTCTCATTTTTGTTTAGTTGAATTAAACGTATCAGTGAAAGTAGGTATGAATATGCAGAACCTGCTGTTCTACTCTCATTATGGATTAGTTGCATTAAACGCATGAATGTAAGCAGGTAGGATAACACAGAACCTGCTGTTCAATCTCTCATTTTGGTTTAGTTGCATTAAACATATCAATGCAAGTAGGTAGGAAAATGCGGAACCTGCTGTTCTATCTCTCATTTTTGTTTAGTTGCATTAAACATATCAATGCAAGTAGGTAGGAAAATGCGGAACCTGCTGTTATATCTCTCATTTCGGTTAAGTTGAATTAAACGTATCAATGCAAATAGGTAGGAAAACGCGGAACCTGCTGTTCTATCTTTCATTTCGGTTAGGTTGCATTAAACATATCAATGTAAGTAGGTAGGAAAACGCGGAACCTGCTGTTCTATCTCTCATTTTGGTTTAGTTGCATTAAACGTATCAATGTTAATAGGTAAAAAACGCGGAACCTGCTGTTCTGTCTCTCATTTTTGGTTAGTTCCATGAAACGTATCAATGTTAAGTAGGTAGGAAAACACAGAACCTGCTGTTCTATCTTTGATTTTAATTTAATTGCATTAAACGTATCAATATGAGTAGGTAGGAAAGCGCAGAACCTTCTGTTCTATCTCTCATTTTGGTTTAGTTGCATTAAACGTATAAATGTTAGTAGGTAGGACAACACGAAACCTGCTGTATTATCTCTCATTTTGGTTTAGTTGCATTATCAGTATCAATGTTAGTAGGTAAAAAAACGCGAAACCTACAGTTCTTTCTCTCATTTTTGTTTAGTTGCGTTAAAAGTATCAGTGAAAGTAGGTAAGAATATGCAGAACCTGCTGTTCTACTCTCATTATGGTTTAGTTGCATTAAACTCATGAATGTAAGTAGGTAGGAAAACGTTGAACCTGCTGTTCTATCTCTCATTCCGGTTAAGTTGAATTAAACGTATCAATGCAAGTAGGTAGAAAAACGCGGAACCTGCTGTTCTATCTTTCATTTCAATTAGGTTACATTGAACATATCAATGCAAGTAGGTAGGAAAATGTGGAACCTGCTGTTCCATCTCTCATTTCGGTTATGTTGAATTAAGCGTATCAATGCAAGTAGGTAGAAAAACGCGGAACCTGCTGTTCTATCTCTCATTTCAATTAGGTTACATTAATTATATCAATGCAAGTAGGTAGGAAACGCGGAAGCTGCTGTTCTATCTCTTAATAGGTTAAGTTGCATTAAACATATCAGTGTAAGTAGGTAGGAAAACGTGGAACCTGCTGTTCTATCTCTTATTTTGGTTTAGTTGCATTAAACATATCAATGCAGGTAGGTAGGAAAATACGGAACCTGCTTTTATATCTCTCATTTCGGTTAAGTTGAATTAAACGTATCAATGCAAGTAGGTAGGAAAACGCGGAACCTACTGTTCTATCTTTCATTTCGGTTAGGTTGCATTAAACATATCAGTGCAATTAGGTAGGAAAACGCGGAACCTGCTGTTCTATATCTCATTTCGGTTTAGTTGCATTAAACATATCAGTGTAAGCAGGTAGGAAAACGCGGAACTTGCTGTTCTATCTCTCATTTTGGTTTAGTTGCATTAAATATATCAGTGTAAGTAGGTAGGAAATCGCAGAACCTGCTGTTCTATCTCTCATTTTGGTTGTGTTGCATTTAACGTATCAATGTTTGTAGGTAGAAAACACAGAACCTGCTGTTCTTTCTCTCGTTTCGGTTAGGTTGCATTAAACATATCAATGCAAGTAGGTAGGAAAATGCGGAAGCTGCTGTTCTATCTCTCATTTCGGTTAAGTTGAATTAAACGTATCAATGCAAGTAGGTAGAAAAACGCGGAACCTGCTGTTCTATCTTTCATTTCGATTAGGTTGCATTAAACATATAAATGCAAGTAAGTAGAAAAATGCGGAACCTGCTGTTCCATCTCTCATTTCGGTTAAGTTTAATTAAACGTATAAATCAAGTAGGTAGGAAAACGCGAAACCTGCTGTTCTATCTTTCATTTCCGTTAGGTTGCATTAAACATATCAATGCAAGTAAGTAGAAAAATGCGGAACCTGCTGTTCCATCTCTGATTTCGGTTAAGTTGAATTAAACGTATCAATGCAAGTAGGTAGAAAAACGCGGAACCTGCTGTACTATCTTTTATTTCGATTAGGTTGCATTAAACATATCAATGCAAGTAGGTAGGAAAACGCGGAACCTGCTGTTCTATGTCTTAAAAGGTTTATTTGCATTAAACATATCAATGCAAGTAGGTAGGAAAATGCGGAAGCTGCTGTTCTATCTCTCATTTTGGTTTAGTTACATTAAAAGTATCAATGTTAGTAGGTAGAAAAACGCGAAACCTACAGTTCTGTCTCTCATTTTTGTTTAGTTGCATTAAACGTATCAGTGAAAGTAGGTAGGAATATGCAGAACCTGCTGTTCTACTCTCATTATGGATTAGTTGCATTAAATGCATGAATGTAAGCAAGTAGGAAAACACAGAACCTGCTGTTCAATCTCTCATTTTGGTTTAGTTGCATTAAACATATCAATGCAAGTAGGTAGGAAATCGCAGAACCTGCTGTTCTATCTTTCAATTTGGTTATGTTGCATTTAACGTATCAATGTAAACAGGTAGGAAAACGTGGCACCTGCTGTTTTATCCTTCGTTTTAATTTAGTTGCATTAAACGTATCAATGTTAGTAGGAAGGAAAACGTGAAACCTGCTGTTTTATGTTTGCATTAAAAGTATCAATATAGTTAGGTGGGAAAACGCAGAACCTGCTGTTCTATCTATCATTTTTGTTTAGTTGCATTAAACGCATAAATGTAAGTAAGTAGAAAACGCGTAACCTGCTGTTCTATCTCTCATTTTGGTTTAATTGCGTTAAACGTATCAATGTAAGTAGGTAGGAAAAAGCGGAACATGCCGTTCTATCTCCCATTTCGGTTTAGTTGCATTAAACATATCAATGCAAGTAGGTAGGAAAATACGGAACCTGCTGTTCTATCTCTCATTTCGGTTAAGTTGAATTAAACGTATCACTGCATGTAGGTAGGAAAACGCGGAACCCTCTGTTCTATCTTTCATTTTGATTAAGTTGCATTAAACATATCAATGCAAGTAGGTAGGAAAACGCTGCTATTCTATCTCTCATTTCGGTTAAGTTGCATTAAACATATCAGTGTAAGTAGGTAGGAAAAACCGGAACTTGCTGTTCTATCTCTCATTTTGATTTAGTTGCATTAAACATATGAGTGTAAGTAGGTAGGAAATCGCGGAACATGCTGTTCAATCTCTCATTTTAGTTTAGTTGCATTAAACGTTTCAATGTAAGCAGGTAGAAAAAAGCGGAACCTGCTGTTCTATCTCTCATTTCGGTTAGGTTGCATTAAACATATCAGTGTAAGTATGTAGGAAAACGTGGAACCTGCTGTTCTATCTTTCATTTCGATAAGGTTGCATTAAACGTATCAATGCAAGTAGGTAGGAAAACGCGGAACCTGTTGTTCTATGTCTTAAAAGGTTTATTTGCATTAGACATATCATTGTAAGTAGGTAGGAAAACGTTGAACCTGCTGTTCAATCTCTCATTTTGGTTTAGTTGCATTAAACGTATCAATGTAAGCAGGTAGAAAAAAGCGGAACCTGCTGTTATATCATTCATTTCGGTTAGGTTGCATTAAACATATCAATGCAAGTAGGTAGGAAAATGTGGAACCTGCTGTTCTATCTCTCATTTCGGTTAGGTTGCATTAAACATATCAATGCAAGTAGGTAGGAAAACGCGGAAACTGCTGTTCCATCTCTTAATAGGTTTAGTTGCATTAAACATATCAGTGTAAGTAGGTAGGAAAACGCGGAACCTGCTGTTCTATTTCTTATTTTGGTTAGGTTGCATTAAACATATCAATGCAAGTAGGTAGGAAAATACGGAACCTGCTGTTCTATCTCTCATTTCGGTTAAGTTGAATTAAACGTATCAATGCAAGTACGTAGGAAAACGCGGAACCTGCTGTTCTATCTTTCATTTTGGTTAGGTTGCATTAAACATATCAATGCAAGTAGGTAGGAAAACGCGGAACCTTCTGTTCTATATCTCATTTCAGTTTAGTTGTATTAAACATATCAGTGAAGGCTATGAATATTTCTCAGAGGTAACAAAGGGGTATTAACGTAACATTTTACTTGAAACTAGTATAACTTGGCAGTTCATTTTAAAATTTGACGAATGTTTCTCCTTCTGTGATCTTCATTTATGAGTTCTACGTTTGATTTAAACACTTGTCTCGGTACATCTCTTCATCATTTATTTCATGTCAAAATGTGCGAGCATATCTACATAAAGCAAATGTCGGAGGAGAAATTCGCAAAATCTGTATTGTTTAATTTCAAATAATATTGCGTAGTTAATAAGCTACCCTATAAACAAAATATGAAATTCGTGAAATGGATTCGAAATATATACTGCTACAAGTGAGTGTCGGGCTTTCATAATTTGGTAGGAATTGAAATTGCATAGCAGCTTTTATAATTCTCATGGGAAATGTTTTTTCTCAAAGGAACAATCGCGTATTCTTCGTTAGAATTTAAGTAATACCTTTAAAATTCCCTTGTGAGCAAAACATCCAATGGAATAAATTAATGGAATAAAAACTTCATTGCTAGGTTATTGTTTTGTTTTTGTCTTTGTTTTTGTTTTTGTTTATTTTTGTTGTTGTTTTTGTGTGTTGTTTTTGTTTTTGTGGACCCGTTTATGTTTATACATTTTTCTGTCATTAAAGTTGCCCTTTCGTCCTTGGGAATCACATGTACAGAGATACGAGACAATTTTATCACTTTCTTTCTATTTCATTTGTTATTACAACTTTTTTAATTGTGTTACATTGAATTTCATATCCAACATGTTGATATTGTCACTATTAGCCAAATTTCAATAGATTTTTTCAACTAATTTTCTGGATAGAAACTCTTCCCCCCGGGAATTGTCACTGCTCTCTACACGGATCACCAAAAACCTTTTCCTTATTTCTCGCGTTATGCATATGTATATAGAATTCGAATGTACCACTACAATCAACCGAAAACGCATGTGACATGAATTACAGGCGGTATGCTAAAAGTGCATATTGATGACAATTCCATATGCAATTTTCGAAGTAACATTGTGTTCATCTTAAGAACTTTCTAAACTGTTTTTACTTTTGGTTTAAGCCGGCATGTCCCTTTAGTTATGCAATCAGAGAATGTGATATCTCAACCATAATGATTATAACTGGCCCGCCTTTTGCAACGTCCTTCCACTTTCACATGCACAAAGATGCTATCCAATTTTGAATTCTAGGCTATTAAAAAGATATCATCATTTGTATAGTATTGATATTGCATTTGTAATAATTTTTCAAGACGTCAAAATTTTAAATCTTTTCATATCCCCAATAATTTTCTCGTATATATAAACAGTTCCAAATCGGCGTGTAGGATTTGCAGCGTATATAATAAGTTTTAAAACAATGATGCTTCCAAATTCCCCGAAAGAGAGCGGGGAGGGGGGTTACTATTAAGCTGAAGCTTAAAGCATTACCTGCTACAAAATCTAACAGCTACATTAAGTTCAGATTCGGCAGGAGTTGTTCAAGGCCATTCGGGTATTTTGATCATACGCGAACGGTAGGGTCATACAAGTATTTTTTTCGGCATGCATATATTTTCAGAAGATATGAAGGCAGTATTTCAGTCTTGTAAATTACTTTTGTAATGTTTGATGAAACCTGAGTACTTTTTCCCAACCAATAAAAGATCTAAAACATTTATTATACACGGATGAAAATTAATAACCCGACAGACAAAACCCGTTCCAATTGAAATAACGGGACGACAATTTGATTTTCAGGGGGAGGCTTGAGCGATTTTGCCTAGAAAAAATTATTTATTTACATGAAAATGTCAGACAAATTCTTTATTTTTACAAAATGCTCACATCAAATTATCTATTTGCATTTGCAACAAAAAAAATCTTCAAATAAAAACTAATTTATTTATTTTCATGATAATGGTGAATAAAAGGATATGGAGTAAATGCATATGAGACAAAGTCTCTACAAATACATGGTAAAAAACAAGCAAAGGAACAACGCTTTTATTGTTGTTCTTCATCTTGAAGTCACCATGAGGCCTTCAACAATGAGCTTTGCTCATACCTCATAGTAAGTTCAAGACGGCCCCTAGCACCGGTTAAGCGGAATTCTTTGCTAATTGTCGAGCAACGCTACATCCATGTCTTTCTTGGTCATGGGTGCGGGATTGTCAACAAACATCAATTAAACTGGCAAAGTGCTCTTACAATCACTGTCATCCTTTGCCCGACCAAAGCACCAGTGTCTTAAGCTAGTGGACAACTACAGCATATAGACAAACACAGGGCACTCATCAAGTCGAATGTAAGAAAACTTGGCGTTATAAAATAGTGAGATGTGGGCACTTAAAACAGGTGGTCTGGATTACATTTCGAAATTAATAAAATAAATGCCAAAATTTGAAAGTACCAATAGTATATCCATATGAGAAATTCTCTCACGCACAAGTACACCATAATTGAAAAATATAGAGAGCATACATCTCTCGCACGGGGATTAAGTAGGATTAAGATACTAGTATTTATTTTCACTGGCACAAAGATTATTTATTTAGAAAATCGCCCAAGCCCTCCCCTGAAAATCAAATAATTCAATCCACTGTTTCACTCTCGAAAGCCCCTCCCAACATTCCAATAAATTGTTAAAAAGTAGAGGACAATAAGGCACGGACCATTTGATTTTCAGGGGGGAGGGGGCTGGGATTTTTACCCGAGCCGGGATTTTTTTTTCACCCGCTTAGCGGGCCAGGTTATTGTTATCCTATATATACTATGCTAGGAACTTTTGGTGAGCCAGGTTTTTTTTCTAATGGACAGGACCAGGGCTAGATTATTCTTTTCAGCCCAGATGCTGGTCAGAATTTTTTGGGGGCAAAAATCGGGCCCAGAAAATTATTTTCTGAAAAATACCAGGCCCCCCTGAAAATCCAAAGGGTCATGCATAAGGAGTGCGCACAGATAAGTTTGTCTGATCACGCAATTCTGAAATTTCAAAAATGTTTTTGGTGGCATTTTAAGGTATCGCGCTTAAAAGATCTGCCCTTTTCAGAAAACACATGTCTTACAGGTCTAGCTAAGACCCCTTCCTAGTCCCTCCGTGCATATACTTCACCTGTTGACTATTTATCATGAAGAGTTACATACCCCTTCACGATTGACCAATTTTATTTCTACATGTACATACGTAAAGTAGAAACGTGTCTTTCGTATATAAACATCCGGCACAAGATTTCTAATATCTCAGTTTTACATTAAAATGCATGAATATATTTTTTGAATTTTATTGAAGTACATCTGTTTAACCTTTTTAGTGTCCATTTTCACGATATTTTTCACGTTTTATCTGTTTATTTTATATTTTATAGATTGGATAATTTACTGCTCCCGTAGTGTACATTTGGTTCGTTCGGTCAGTTCGTCACTTATCCGGTTACCTCTAGTGGGAATTCTAGCTTGTATTTCACTACAACTGACATGCAGAAGATAATTTAAGTAGATTAAAACTTTTCAAAAGGTCTGATTTTGACTCTTCTGTCCGAAATTGTATGAAAAATTGGAATTTTCCGTTTTTCAGAATTTCTGCTGTTTTGACTTTGATATGCAAATACTTCATGAAATTGATATATAACTTGAAAATGTTGATTAAATATCGTTTCATCAAATCTAAGCAATTAGAATGCATGCTTTTAAGCCTTTTAGACCAACTACAGTCTCATAAATTACAAACATATTACCCCTTACCACACATATTCAACATAATTTATTTCATTTTATTCAGCTTGAAAAGCTTATAACATTGTATAAAGGTCCAATGACATAGAATTTTCAAACACCAAAACACACAGAGCCTCCCATTTATCAAAAATAAGATCAAGCGCCCGGTTTATGGGCAGTTATTCAGCGATTTAACTTTGAATTTCGGAAAATTCTGAAATACTGAAAATTCCCATTTTTCACGATAATCGTCCAAAATATTCAATTTTACCCATATTTTGGGGTCAAAGTTACATATTATGATGTATCAAATGCATCTTTTGCAAAAAAAGTAAAACATTAGTATGCTTTGTTCATTTATATGTACAGACGGTCATATTTTGGAGGTTTTTAAGTTTGATTTTGTTGGGGTAGGGGTTAGATTTTTAGTATTTAGAGACAATTTGAACTCTCCTCATTTTTGTAAACAGTGTTTTAAAATAATATATGTATCGGTTAAGACAATAAATTTGCATATCTGCAGATAAAGCCTCCAGATTTGCCATATATAACGATTTAAAAGTGAATTTTGGACAAATCTGAAATGCTAAAAATTTCCATTTTTGATCAATTTTGGACAAAATATTGAGTTTAAGCTGACAACTGTGATTTGAAATACCAAATCATAAGAGTATTCATGCAACTTTGTTATATGCATTGCAGAATTTGCGTGTGGTGGTTATTTTTATCCCAACAAAGAAAAAAAATTGACAATTGAGGGGGAAATGTGTTGGGGTAGGGGTAAGATTTTTGGTATCTAGAGTCACATTCAACACCCCTTGTTTTTCTAAACAATTTTTTAAGACATCTAATGTATCGCTTAGAACAATTAATTGGCAAATCTGCAGATATATTCTTTGGATTTGATACATATTGCGATTTACCAGTTAACTATGGACAAATCTGAAATATTGAAAATTCCCATTTTTCATCAATTTGCGGAAAAATATTGAGTTTTAGTCGACCAATGGGTGTTAAAATACCAAATCATGATGTAATTCATGCAACATGCAACCAAAAATCACCAATTTCAGGGAACATTTGTTTGGGTAGGGGTAAGATTTTTGGTAAGATTTTAGAGTCACATATAACACTCCTTGTTTTTCTAAACAATGTTTAAAGACAATTTATGTGTTGCTGAGGACAATTAAATGGCATATCTGCAGATATATTCTACACATTTGACATATATTGCGATTTCATTATGAAATACGGACAAATCTGAAATGTTGAAAATTCCCATTTTTCATCAATTTTGGGAGAAATATTGAGTTTAAGTCGACCAATGGCTTTTAAATACCACATTCTGATGTAATTCATGCATTAATGTCATATACAACACATGTTTTGCGTTTTCTAGTAATTTTTATGTGAACATAGACAAAAAATTGACAATTTCTGGGAAAATTTGTTGGGGTAGGGGTAAGATTTTCTGTAATCAGAGTCACATTTAACACTCCTTGTTTTTCTTAGCAACGTTTTAAGACACCAAATGTGTCGCTTGGTACAGTTAATTGGCATAGTTGCAGAAATATCCTCCAGATTTGGCATATATAACGATGTAGCAGTGAACTTTGTACAGTTCTAAAATGTTGAAAATTCCCCTTTTCACCAATTTCGGGCAAAATATTGAGCTTAAGCCAACAGATGGCTGTTAAAATATAAAATCATAATATAATTTATGCGACATTGTCCTATACAACACACATTTTGCATCTTCTGGTAATTTTTATGCGAAAATAGGCAAAAATTGACAATTTTAGAGTAAATTTGTTGGGGTAGGGGTAAGTTTTATTGATATATGATGTATATATTACCTGAAAACGGCCATTATTTGTTATGGTTGTAAAGCTAATATAATAAGCTTACATTTGATACCTTTTTTAAATGATATTTATTTACTAAAAATAATATTAGGCAAAACAAAGACAAAACTTATTCAAACACGAAATTATTCAAAGGTCCCTGTATTTGGTATATTTGAAAATACAATTTTGGTCATTTAAAATATGTTAACATTGTCTTAATCTTTTTTATATTGAGGAAAATAGATTGAAAGCTAAAAACAATTTTCAGAATCGGGAATTGAGGTGCGCTTCGGGTTCTCTAGACCATCAAACTTATGCAATTTCAATGAAAATATCAGTTTTGTCGTCAATATTTCATTGGGGTAGGGGTACGTTTAATTGCGCTATGGAACGTATAGACAGGTTTATTCAGATGTGACCTAGATAACAAGGAGGCTGCCATTATTGTGTCATGTGATCAATCCGCCATTACAGTAGTGAAAGAGATGCACATGCTGTGATAATTCTCTTAATAAATAACACTGTTGAAATTAAAATTGAATCAATTATTTTCCCAGTTTTACATATTTTAGGTAGCTTATTGACTAATCTCATTTTTCAGTTATATATTAAAAAAAAAAGACACATTATGTTATTATCAAACATTTTTCTTAAACAAATAAAATAGACATTTTTCTTAAAAATGGAGTTACATGTATTTCTTTCTTTATTTTTGTTGATTTGACTCCCGGGGGTAACTTGGTATATTTTCAGGTATGGATGTGCCAAATCGATCTCGAAAACATACCCCTAATTTATATACTCAGGTACGTAAAACATACCCCAAATTTATATAACAGCACTAAATTTAGGACCCAAATATATTAAAATACCATTGGTTTAACCAGGGATGTAGTTATACAGTTCCCTGGTTTAACATGAAAATTATAAAAACCAAAGAAACAAAGCATGAAATATATGTGTAACATTGTACATTTAAGGAAAATTAATCACAATAATTCTATTGTCTCATAAAAAAATTGCCATTTTGCGTTTTTGGAACCAAAATTTATATAAAATATTTTTTCGATATGCAAATTTATATACAATTGGTTTGAAAGCACACCCTAATTTATATATTGCATGCAAAAAAAAACCCATACCCTAACTTTTGGCACATCCCCGTATACCAAAACAATGGAAGTTACCCCCCCCCCTTTAAAAACATATGTAGATGTACATTTCTTTTATCACAATTATTATCTCTGCATATATGATGATAGTTTATGAGAAGTTAGTATAGGAAGACAAAGAATGCATCATTATTTTGTTTCATAATTCATGAATTCATTACTGTAATTTTCACTTCAAGTTGGCATCTCTTAGATTTCAATTAATTATATAATTTGTATCTTTTAAACTGGTCACCAAATCTTAATATCTTTTATTAATTGACTAGCTTTTTATCAATAAATAAATATTTGAAAATACATTAAGAGTGTCTTACAATTTGATTTAATTTTACAGTAATTGATGTGTCCCCAATGTATATAAACCAGAATAAATGCATTAAAATAATAATAACTTACTGCCTTTTGCTATCAATAGTATCAATATTTCAATATTTGAAAAGGTTAATTAAATGAAAATATGCACACATTAATCAAACAGAGGTAATTAAACAGTTTATTTATTGGATTGATTATCATACAAGTATCCAGCTGTTTGAGTTTCTTTCACGACTGTAATGGCGGATCTACAATTACCCCATCTGGTGATAATTCTATTATCTAAGACAGACAATTTGAAAAACCTGTCTATTGGGCATAGAAATCTAAAAAAATTGGGTTCTTTGTTAAGCTTATATAATTAGCAATCATTTGATACCTCGTTTTTATAACTTGAAGGCATTTTGTCAATTTTTTGAACTGAAAGAAAAACTTTTCCAAAATTTCGGTAGGTGGGTCTAAAAATGGGCCAAATGCCACAAGTGCGTGCAGGTTATGCTCGTGTTAACATGTTTTATTTTGAAGAGATGACATATGCGGACTATAAAAAATGGGTGGGTTCGGAA
>MJUU01000607.1:93316-110200 GCA_002080025.1 Modiolus philippinarum | reverse complement strand
AAAAAAAAAATCAAAATGGCCGCCGTTTTCAAGATGGCCGCAGGATTACGCCAAAATTTCAATGTTGTCGGATTTCTGGACGAAATTGATTTCTAGGTGGATTTTGATGCTCTTAACAAGATGAAATCATCAAATTGGCTGCCATGGGCGACATCAGCTATTGCTTACAATTGCAAATCTATTATGTTTTTTGGTCAATTTATTTAAATTGATTTGGTGCCGTACCATTAGATTTTAGATAACCCAATTCCTTTCTGAACTATGAGGGTCCAACGAGGACAAATTGCAAACATAAAGACAAACTGAAATTTTAATTTTCATTGGATTAAGATCGGTTTTTCTTTAGATTGCTCTAGTTTTAAGCTTTCAGTGATATGTCAACGGATTTGGCATAGCTCTTTTCGTTTTCAAGCTTTAAGGGGGTCAAAAGGACCAAAATTGCGATTTTTTTTAAATATGTGAAATCTTAATTTTGCATCAGATTTTGATGGGATTTGTTTCTTTGGATTTCACTCGATGTAATTATATAAGCTTTTAGTTGGTAGTCAACAGATGTTGAATAGCTCTTAATGTTTTTTAACATATGTGATCAAAAGGGTTGATTTTTCCCCAGTTTGTGTCCAGCTGATTACTGTGTCAAACTCCTTATTGTGTCGATCTAATTATTGTGTCAAGCTCTAATTTACTGTGTCCACTTGTTCGAATTTCATTGGTCGACATGCTGCTGTCGTATCATGCTGCTCTAGGCGTAGCCTTCCATTTTTTATTGAAGGGTGGACTTCACCATTTTTTAAATGTTTTGGTTTCAACAATTCGTATAAATAAAAGGGACAACAAAAATCCGAATCAATCAAAGGGAGAGACCAGTAAGGAAAATCTGTATAACATACGACAGAATCAGGGAAACACAATCCAACACAGAACATTTTTTAAGCCGTCATCTTCCAGGCTTGGAACGGACATTTTATAAATAAAATGATGGGTTAAACCAGATTTAACGATACATCAACCTCCCGCTTATATGACGACTAACAATAGCTTCTGTGTGCCCAGATTGTCTTAATGTTGGTTACGTGTTAAAAATGGTACAACCTTGATTTGGTATAAGTTTACAATGGTACGAGTTTAAATGATACGAGTTTTTTTGGTAAGAGTTAGCAAATTTTGGTACATCTTAACATGGTACGAGTTTACAATAGTACGATTAACTTTAAAACAAAGCCGTAATATTGTCAAAACATAGAATTTTTATCACACAGGTAAAAAGTTTTCGTCGTTCGATGTACAAGCCTTGTCTCAAACAGGTAACATGTTTTTGTTGCTCGATGCACAAATCACCCTAAAGTGGCATAAAGAGAAACCTCCAAGAAAAAGCCAAAACTTAAACAAAACTGTCTTCAATAAAATTGGAAATCGGAATTGAATATTTATCAATTAAATCTGGATATCTTCCGATAAATTTCATCTGAAAAACTATTAATCTGCATTTATCGAAGCCCTGATTTAAAAGTTTACGAATTAAACATCTGTGTCGTTTCAAAAAATATTGATAGTAACTACATGCTCTAGTGTAACAATTATTGAGAAATATTTACTCGCTGTCTCAGTGTATTTTATACCAAACCATTTGGAAAATAAAATTCAACGTGTTGGTTCAACAGGAGGTCAGGCGTAAAAAAACAGTCACTCACCGATTCATTTAAGAAATTCAGGTAAAACCAATTTATCGCACTGCGTATAACACAAGTCACCTGGACACCTGCTTTTTCTTTTTTTCTTTTTCGATTCCGGCTCTTAACCATTCTTTTCGGTAATTGTTTCATAAGAAAAAGAAGGGAAACGGGGAATGTGTCAAAGAGACAACGACCCTAAGGGGAGCAATAACAACTCAAAGCCACCATAAGATCTTCAATGAACGGTGAGGAAACCCCACATCCAACGGTAGGTCGGAGTTGGCCCCTAAATAAAAGAGTAATCAAGTTCAGCGAAATAAGCATCTTCCTAGACTCCGATAGACATAAAGTGAACTAACTAGAAAACAGACAAGACACACAAAGGCTTAATAAATTTCATAACCCTTATTAGCCTTTTGTATGTCGAAGTTGTCTTTATAATTAATCCGAGGGGGAGACCCGTCTTTAGTCTATGAAAATGTTATTTTAGAAGAAGCCATAACTAAAGCAACCCGTCTATTTTTCTAGTCATTGGTTATTTGAATTCAACTATCGAAAGAGTTAATCATTAAAAGTTCGAGCTTTAGCGAGAACTCTTACGTTTTACCCGCGAGGCAGTATAATTTGACACGAAACGTCTTGTAAATATTACGTTTTGTATCTTTATTCTGCAACTTATGACATTATCAATTTTCATATTTTTGTAAAAAGATATGGAGTAAATGAACACGAGATCATAACACATATGTTCATTCCAACTGCAATAATTTTAATGAGCTGTATGGCCATTTCTTTCGGAAATTTATATTAGTTTCACAATAATCGCGGACGTCTATCGTGATGATATAGCGTTGCTAAAATTGAAAAAGACATTGTTGAGAAATCATCAAAACCAAAGCATCAAAAAGTGAAATAAGATCAATAAAATCCGGATGTACTAGATTGACACCTTAAGGTTTGAAAAAATATTTATCGAATGTATATTTTGCTTTTTGAAGATAAGTTCTTGATCTCCATCATCACCATTAACCACAGCAGATTTTCTTTCAAATATTCAAAGACAAATTAAAATGTCTACAGATAAAACTAACTCGGCTTAAATTGTATGCATGGAGCAACAGAAAAATGTGGGTAAGCCATATGACAAGATGAAGGAAAGCGGACTACAAATAGCAAAAGGCCGAACATACCTCGCTGGTTTTACTGTATCAAGGACAGTTCAATATTGAATTTAGACCAAGAGAGACGAACGGGACTCACATACGTCGCATTTTCTACTTCTCTTTTTAATTTTGTCATGTTTGTTATGTGTGAATTATGTAGCAGCACATCAAACACCTAGCAGGGATCTTTTTGGATTTTGTCGAGACCGACTGAATTCCTACCAAATTAATAATCTCATGAATTTAGAGTGGATATGATATGACTGAGTAATAAAGACAACTGAAAAACTATTACATCAGGGTTTTCGTTATCACAAACTAGTTAAAACCTTAACTAGATTTTATCATCGATATAAAGACTTAGTTCATAAATACAATGCAACTTGTAAACATCTAATCAAGGCTGGTATTTCACATCCCTTATTTTACAATAATGTTATACATAAGAGTAAAAAATACTTAAACTCGCCCAACAAACTTATAAAACCTTTAAATCGTCTAATTCATAAGGGTTATAATTACGGTATTGTCGTCAAGTCATTACGTATGGCCTTCTTTGGTATTAACATTGATTTTTTGATAGGGTCTTTGCATTTTAACTAAACACATTCTAAATTTCTAAAATCTGTATTGCATGGACACAGGTTATGTATTCCGGTATATGCATGCAATCATTATCCTAAACTCCTCACAGGAAGGGATCTTGGTGGAAGCTGTATACTGGGGGTACATAACTTACTTTGTCAGTTGGTAATGGGTCTGGAGCTGGCATGTCAGTTAACTGCTAGCAGTCTCTTGTGATTTCATGTTTATGTCCGTATATTTAGTTCTTTCAGTTCCATTTTTTCACAATTGACTCAGTCCTGTTGCCAACTGATTTTTACTGTTGTTATGATTGTTTTTTGATTTATCACATTGGCTGTAGGGGAAGGTTTTGGCCCAATAAAACTAGTTTAACCCCGCCGCAGCAGGTTTGCGCCTGTCCTAAGTCAGGAAATTTATTAAGCCTTTGTGTGTCTTGTCTTCTAGTTAGTTTACTTTATGACTATAGGAGTCTAGGATGATGTTTATTTCGCTGAACGTGATTACTCTATTCAGGGACCGACTCCGATCTACCGTTGTGGGGTTTTCTCACCGTTCATTGAAGATCTTATGGTGGCTTTGAATTGTTATTACTCCCCTTTGGGTCGTTGTCTCTTTGACACATTCCCCGTTTCCCTTATTTTCAATTATTCAGTGTGATGTTTTTTTAATCTCAATTTACAGAGGCAAAAAAAGGTGAACACAGTGCTTTGTGAATAACATATAAAAATCAAAGATAAGGATATAATGCAAATAATCGATCAAATCAAAACCAAATTTTAACAGTATAAATCAAAATTATAAGTTATAATATAAATCCAATGATATTATAAGCAAAAAGGACTGACGGATAAAACAAACTATCACTACAAAACACTAAAAGTCTGAAACGGGCACTTTTTGTACTGAAAAGTACTGACAAGTACTCGACCAGTCTCAACTTGTCTGAAAATTACTAAAGTTGTCTCGACCAAAGACTGATTCAGTCTGAAATTTACTGAACCAGTCTCGACCTGTCTCAACTAGTCTGGACCTGTACTGAAAGAGTCTCGACCTGTCTCGACCAGTCTGAACCTGTACTGAAAAGTCTCGACCTGTCTCGACCAGTCTGATATAGTACTGAAAGAGTCTCGACCTGTCTCGACTAGTCTGATTTAGTACTGAAAGAGTCTCGACTTGTCTTGACCAGTCTGATTTAGTACTGAAAGAGTCTCGACCTGTCTTGTCCAGTCTAAAGTTGTAATGAAATAGTCTTGTTTTTGAAAATCTCTTATATTTGCTTTGAATAAGTAAATTAATTTAGTTTAAAAATTGAATTCTTAAATCAACCCTTCCTGCATTGATTGCAAAATGTTCCTCAGATGCTTTCATTACTGTTTATAAAATATCAAAAATTCTAAATTCACCTTATCAGCTAGCATTACCATATGAGGAACATAAAAATAATATACTGTATAGCAATAGTTTTATACTATGTTCATTAGTGCAAACACATTTATAGGAAACATACTAATAAAGAAAGAATAAAATAGAACAATTAACTGTCATGATTTTACCTTGTTAAGAATTTTTGTTTTACTACTTTTTATTTTATTTAAATTTGCTATTGGTTTTTATTTAAGAAAAGGATTTTTTTTATCGATGTAATTGAAGTTTTAAAACATCAATTCCCCTACAAATTTAACTTGTGTACCACTTATCAAGTTATGAAACATGTGGTTGCCAAAAATTGCTATTTCAGGTACATGTTATATTCAATGATGTTATATAAAAGGTACTAGTACATGTAATATACACAGATGTTAAAATATAAACCACACAATTTTTACCTGAGGCCATATCACTCACCTGTGTCATTTTAATTTGTTAAGGTGTAACTGATGATGGTAATCAACTAAATTTGCAATATGCAATAATAAACAGTTTATCGAATATATTAGAAAAATATGTTTCAGATAAATTTTTCAAATTTGCGCATTTTATATTCATATTTTCTCTTAAATTTAAGATAATGATATATGTAGAGATTTTGGGTTTGTTTTACTTAAACAAGAGAATGTATTTGAAATTAATTTTTGAGAAAAGAATTATTTATTTTTACTTCAGTAACAAATTTCTAGATGTGTATATTACATGTACCTTTTATATTACATAGTACACAAGTTGAATGTGAAGGGGAGTTCATGTTTTATAATTTTAATTACATCGATAAAAAAATTTCCTTTTCTAAAATAAAAATCCATTGCAAATAAAAAAAAAATCAAAAAGAAGAAAACAAAAATTCTGAACAAGGTAAAATCATGACAGTTAATTGTTCTATTTTATTCTTTCTTTATTAGTATGTTTTGCACTAATAAACATAGCATAAAACTATTGCTATACAGTATATTATTTTTATGTTCCTCATATGGTAATGCTAGCTGATAAGGTGAATTTAGATTTTTTGATATTTTATAAACAGTAATGAAAGCATCTGGGGAACATTTTGCAATCAATGCAGGAAGGGTTGATTTAAGAATTCAATTTTTAAACACTAAATTAATTTACTTATTCAAAGCANGGTTTGCGCCTGTCCTAAGTCAGGAAATTTATTAAGCCTTTGTGTGTCTTGTCTTCTAGTTAGTTTACTTTATGACTATAGGAGTCTAGGATGATGTTTATTTCGCTGAACGTGATTACTCTATTCAGGGGCCGACTCCGATCTACCGTTGTGGGGTTTTCTCACCGTTCATTGAAGATCTTATGGTGGCTTTGAGTTGTTATTACTCCCCTTTGGGTCGTTGTCTCTTTGACACATTCCCCGTTTCCCTTATTTTCAATTATTCAGTGTGATGTTTTTTTAATCTCAATTTACAGAGGCAAAAAAAAGTGAACACAGTGCTTTGTGAATAACATATAAAAATCAAAGATAAGTATATAATGCAAATAATCGATCAAATCAAAACCAAATTTTAACAGTATAAATCAAAATTATAAGTTATAATATAAATCCAATGATATTATAAGCAAAAAGGACTGACGGATAAAACAAACTATTGTTGGCACTTTATTCTTGGCAATAATCTTCATGATTTTTTTTCGTATCAAAGAAAAATTGCAATCCTGTGAAAAGAATTGCAAATCAAAATAATAATTTCATAATTGAAGAAAACCTTCGATACATAATTACGAGCAATATGAAATTGGGTGCATTCAAGAGAATACTTATTTTTTAACACGTTCAATTTAAAAAATTAAATTGTGTTTGATTCGTATAATTTGAGAATGTCCATGGTCTTACGTCTTTTGGTGTTTTCTTATAAGTCACGTGATATGACAGTCAAGGTGACTTATTGCATCCGTCTTTGGTCGTCAGTTATCCGAACAATGGATAAAAAATACGTGTGGATACATTAGAAATTTATTAAATTCTTTGTAACATGTGGAAAAAAACACATTTTGGTCGCAAGTATGGCTAAATGACTAAAAGTAATTTGCATCAGATATCACGGTATTATTAAAGATGAAAGTCCATTGTAAGGCTATAATTTCTAAAAAAAAATACTTTTTTGGTAGAAATGCATATCCCAGGAAGAGTGTAATGTTCATAATGACACCACCACATAGAGTCTTCTTTAAAATATGTTAATTTGAAACTGATACTGGTAAAGTTGTCGTTTTTTTAATTTTATCTCTAAGCAGTTTATTTCCGTGCAATAACTTCAGTTCTACTTGAACAATTATAAATTTGAATTTTGAACACACAACACACAAAAGGAAGGCTAGAAATGCAGGCTGTCCAAAAGTTATTGATGTAGTTCTATCATTTCTCAGATTATAATGGTGTTGCATTCATTTTGCTCGTTAGAACTTTACTATCTGTAGCATGATAACTTTTTACCTGTTTCTGTTACGATTCAGGACATAACTGGGACAGAAAACGGGTAACTCTCAATAAATTCCAAACAAAAATGCTAAATTTCAATTTGATAAAGAATAGAAATAAAGACTTTGCGAACCTAAGAATTCTCATCCTAGCCCAGTGATTTAGCAAGCTCTTATAAATAAAAAACAGGTGAGCCAAACAGATTCACGTGGGCCTCTTGTCGTAATGTCTCTGAGCTTTGATTCTCTTCGGTGTTGTACATCCAAAGAACAACAATAGCAGCATTGTCTCATCGCTTTCTTACTTTTGCATTTTCTCACTTTTGAGATAGGTCAGTTCCTATTGTTAGCGGTATGAGCTTTTTCTGTCTGGCGGATGGTAATGATAACATGACGGCGCTGAAAGACATATTTATGAACAAAAGTGAGAAAACTAATCAAACACCGTTGAAAATGCAAGATTTAGAAATCTCAGACACCCGAGGGTAAGATTTAAATGGTTCTGTGACTCGGCAAGCCTCGTCAGAGAAATATTGAAATCTTACCCTTGGGTGTCTGAGATTTCTTGATCTTGCCTTTTCACCGGTGTTAGATTCATATAGTCTCTTGACTTTGATTTATGTAATGCTCTCCGGTATTCTACAATGCTATATTCTTAAATTTGAAGAGGCTTTGTCTCATGTGGTTTTTCCAGACCCTTTAATTGTTAATCCGTTGTCCCGCTTGAAACGTATTTGATACCTTTGAAAGAGTGTTTCTCCATGTTTTGCATTGGTTTATGAGAACTGTAATACGCAGTTAAGAGTTTTATTTTCCACATATCAGGAATATTAGTATAATTATGTAATTGTAATTCCAGGCTATTGCAGAATGTCCAGCTGACTGTAAAGGTAAGTTGTTGTATCAATGTAACCTCTTGGAAAATTTCAGCATATTAAAACTTCTAAATGATTTGGTTTGATCTGCACTGATAAGACTAATAAGTTGTCGAAATGCTCATATGCAGACAATGAATTAACAGTAATTTTGTTATTTCTACGTACAGAAGGGCAAAACGTGAACTAAATATCAGTGGGAAGACATATCTACCACGAAATCATTGATACCAAACTAAATGTTACACAGTTTTCATAAATCCATTTGCTAAGAAAGCTTAAAAGATCATTTATTTAGTGAAATTATTAGAAGAAATATGTTCATGATTGCAACAAGATATGCCAGATATAAAAAGTATACTTTATTTGATTTAGTTTAAATAACTGATATAAATCTGTCTTAGGTGTTAACCAACGTGCGTTAGAAGAAACTCCAAGTGACTTACACCTTAGTAAGTTAGTTCTGGAGATAAGCTTGGAAACTCTTAGTCCGATATTGCTGTTTCTCGGAATGAAAGATAAAGCCATAAGAGCAATTAAGACGGAGTACCATGATAATATTTTGAATGCTATGTTCATTTGTTTGCGGAAGTGGAGAATGAAAAATCGCAAAGGTACACTGAAAGATTTGCACAACGCATTTAAGGCGTCAGGTTCGAACGTCCATGTGTTATGCAAGGTAAATGTCTTAAATTAGGCGAATGAATGTATAAGTTAGTCATGTTAGTAGATGAAGTAAACAACTATGTGGATTTACTGTTAAATACCATATCATTCGATTATTCCTTTCGTCTGTGGCATAATAGTTGGACAATTATTTGGTAATTTACTTTAAAAAGAATCCCAGGTTACATAACTTCTCCCAAGCAGCATAAGAATCAAACAAGGAAAGCGAAAATCCCAAAGTAGTGCAAGGAATGTATTCATTACAAAAAAGCTAAAATATAGTACCAAGGACATCCACTGAGCGCTGAATGAAGCCTCAGTATTTTAAAATGGTAAGAATTTTGATAATAGTAAACATCAAAGTAAACATTTTTTGTCAGACTAGTCAAACTACTTGGCAGTTGAATACCCTCTGGTTCATCAGCAGAGGAATCGACCCGGTGTTTATAAAATACAAGTAGTAACCTTTCATCAGCAGCATAAAAATCTAAGTTGGAAAGCTATAATTAGAAAAAAAGACCCATTACCATAAATCCAGTACCAAGAACACCCTTCGATTGTAATACTCAGAAGGATACCTAAGTTTCTTAAAACGGTTATAATTGTTATAGCAGTGAATTTCTAAAACAATGCAAGGTAAACTACTAGCCTGATAACCGTTTATATTTAGTGACGACTGCTTACCTTTCCAATCCATTTGAAAATGAAATGCTGTATGGCCACAACTATGGATCTTTTAATGTGTATTTGAAACTTTTAAAACTTTATTATAATTGATGTCAATTTTCTTGTTCACCAAAGTTCTTTCAAACAATGTTCCCAGAATTGCAAAGCTATTGATTTGAATAATTTTTAATGAATGAAATAATTTTTCTAAAGCCTGATTGTGTCTCGCAAAACTTATTAAAAGTTTGTACAATAAATGTTACTCTATATTGATAAACATATTAATTGGCAACGCACTGTATATGATAATATTTGGACATTATATTTCATGAATTCTGTTTTTATACTGATATTTAGATACTTTGTAACTTGATTTTTCAATAAAAACTTTCTTAACGTAATTGTACCATTGCAGGTGTTGAGAAACAAACCGTATGGTAAGTATTTGGAATTATATATAGTGAGATGAATTTGTTACTGTAAAATTGTTTGTAAATACTTATTTTTTAAATACTAGTATCAATGGTAAATGCAAATGTAGTATGGACCTAGTGGTTGAAAGAAAGTATTAAAGATTTATAAAAATCAGAAATCATAATACTCTAAGTGATAATGCTGAACAATATAACAAATAGGCTTTGTGAATGCAGAAAACTCTCTTAACTCATAATAGAAACACCAGCAGCGACAGTTATGAGTAGAAAAGAACTAGATACTTTGTATAAATATACTTATAGATTACACCACAAGATCCCGTTCATTACCATATTTTATATACTAGAGATAGTTAAATTTTAAAATTTTAATTGCGAGGCTTGCCGAGCATTTTAAAATTTTCAAATTTAACTATCGAGAGTGAATAAAATATGGTAATAATCGGGATAAAGTGGTGTAATCTTTTTGTCTAATGATAAATGATAAACGCCGGGAATTGTATTCCGAATATATTTGGCGGGAAATAGCATGGGGCTTTATTCAACATACGTTGAATAAGGGCTTTATTCAACATACGTTGAATAAAGAAAATTTATCTAACGGGTCATAACCGGTTTAAACTTGACGTATCATTAGAGAAACTATATTATTATACCCCCCGCTTTGCGGGAGGTATATAGCGTTCATGCTGTCCGTCTGTCCGTCCTTCCTTCCTTCCGTCCGTCCGTCCGTCTGTCTGTCCGTCCGTCCTTCTGTCCGTCCGTCCCTCCTTCCGTCCGTCCTTCCGTCGTCCGTTCTTCCGTCCTTTCGTATTCCCGTACCAAACAGCTTGTATCCACTACTCCTCCTAAACCAATGATTGGAATTTATGAAGGAGTTTAATTACACATTGTAGATGTGCACCATGTATGTTTTTTCCAATAAATTCCCTTTTTTCAGCATGTTTTGGACTTTGTCATTTTAGCTCAATGCAAACCATATGGTGACCACCTGGTATCCACTACGCCTCTTAAACCATCAATTGCAATTTCATGAAAGTTATGCGGTAGCTTAATTACATGTTGTAGATGTGCACCATGCATTTTGTTTTACAATAACTCTTTTTTCCAGATTTTTGACATGTATTGGACTTCGTCATTTTAGGTCTTTTATCTCAATGCAAACCATATGGTGACCTCCTGGTATCCAGTACGCCTCTTAAACCACTGATTGGAATTTTATGAAACTTATGCAGTAGCTTAATTACATATTGTAGAAGTGCACTACGTACTATGTTTTCCAGTAATTCCCCTTTTACTAGAATTTTGCTATGTTTTGGACTTTGGCATTTTGGCTCAAAGCAAACTATATGGTGACCACCAGGTATACATTACTCCTCTTAAATAAATGATTTGAACCTCATGAAACTTAAGCAGGACCTTAATTATATATTCTAGATGTGCACCATGTATTTTTTCAATGAATTCACTTTTTCCAGATATTTAAAAAAAATCATGAAGGGGTGGGGGCGGGGGTATCCGGAGCCCAATAGGCCACGGTAACTCTAGTTTAAACTATATTGATAAACTTAAAGACTTCTCCAAATCGGTTCGTTCATTAGCTGTTTTATTAAACAATAGAGAGTACTCTCATATACCCATTGCCCTTATATATCAGATAACCCTGAGGTATTGAACTTTTCATTGTCATAAAAAATTTCAAAAAACAAAATTCATGTCGCATCCACATCTTTTAATATATGCACAATATTAAATGATATGGAATTTTGCTTTTCGCTGACTGGTCAGGACAACACTTCTTTGCTTGCACATCAGAGTGAATAGACCTCGATGAAAATTAAATTCAACACTTAAATTGATTCATGTTTGTGATTTATAGGTAAAAAAAATCCCCCCAAATAATTATCAGACTTTTTCCATGGAGCAAAAGAAAGGTAAATGATGAAACGATTTAAGAATTTATATCATTTTTGGTAATTAAAATTAACGATTTGCAAGACTTCCAAGCAAACGAATTCTGCTCAAACTGGTGCTAGGGGCCGTCTTGAAATTACTTTGTATTAAAAAGATTTGCTCATTCTTGAAGGCCTCATCCTAATTTTATTCGCCAAACTTTCTTACAGTTACTTCGATTAGTGCCCTGTGATCGTTTATATGTTGTATTGCCTATTGGTCCCTTCGTCTGGCAACGGATGACAGTTGGTAAAAGTTCTTTACACGATGTGTTAGGTTTGTTGATGACTCGGCATCCATGACAAAAAGGATGTTAAACAGTGGATACGTGGATGTAGAGTTGTTCAACATTAAGCAATTGAATTCCGTTCAAACCGGTGCCAGGGGTCGTTTTGACCTTACCATGACGTAAGAGTGTTTGTTCTTTGTTGAAGGCCTCAGCTTTAAGATGAAGAGCAATGAAAGCGTTGTTCCATTTGCCTAATTATACCATGTATTTGCAGGGGTTTTGTCCCATGCACATTTACTCCATATTAATTCTTTTGATCATTACCGTGCAGTTTTTCCCTCGAGCAGTTTGGGGTCTGTAAAATATTTGCTTGAGGTGTATGCTCTGATTATTTTGTCAATTATTGAGTACTTGTTCATGTGAGAATGTCTCATATCATTTCACTATCAAAATTCAACATTTGGCTTTCCTGTTTTACAAAAATTAAATTCTTTGTCTGGCCATCTGTATGTATATTGCCCACACCTGCCGATTTCACTCGCCAAGTTTTTCTTGCAATTAACTCGATGGATACTTTGTGATACTTTATATCTTGTATTGGCTACTGGTCCCTTTTTCGGGCAACGGATGGCAGTGTTTGCAAGAGTACTTCCCCCGATATGTTATTCTTGTTGACGACCCCGCATCATTGACGAAAGGATGTAAAACAATGGATACATGGATGTATCGCTGTTCAACATGGGGCAAGTTAATATTGCTCAAACCGGTGATAGGGGCAGTATTGAACTTACTATTAGGTAAGAGTATTTGTTTTTTTGCTGAAGGTCTCATGGGGTGACTTCAAGATGAAGCACAGCAATACAAGCGTTTTTCCATTTGCTTAATATTACCATTTATTAATAGGGATTTTATCTCATGCAGATTTACTCCACATCCCCTTATTTGTTCTGTCAATCCTTTTAAACTCTGTCATTGATTCAGTCTTTTGATTCTGTGCAGTCTGGCTTTTCGTTCAAAGTGCAGTTAAAACTCCTTTTGTAAATCTTCGAAAATATTGTCTGGAGGATTTCGTTACACAGTAAATAGTTAATCAAAATTGGTAAAACCAGATATTAAGTATTTACAATCATTCTTTGAAATGTTAAATCTCAATATATCTAAAGTTGAATAATTTTTAAATGAAGTAATGTTCTTCCAAAAAATTTTGTTGATTTTTTTCCTATTTGGTTAATTCATAGAGGTCTTTGTTCCCCTGGTTCCATTCAGAATAAAGACCATTTTAGACGATTTAAATATAGATAATCTTAAACTTCAGCTAATTACTCCTTTAATTTGCTTATGAAGCATTTCTCCTCTTACCCCACTATCGTTTTTATAAAAGATTTTTGATAAGCATTCTTAAACCAAATTATTAAAATTATGCTTCGAAAAGTTTTTGACCAATGAAAATTTTAACTTTGAATGCCGAAAGATATTCCAGATATTTTGATAAGCCTTTATTAAATGTTCCTGTTTTTCATTGAAGAGTTTTATTATCAAAGATATTTTCATAAGAACCCTTTCAATAGAATTTAAAGGTGTAGAAGTTTTCTTTTAATAAGATATAGCTTGCTCATACATCACTAATTTTACATCAAATAAACACTTGGCCTTAAGTTAAGGACTATCTGATTTGAAAGTTTATTTCAAAGTAAGATTTATGAATTTATTTTCTGCGCTTTCACAAGCTTGGTGTACTGAGCATAATGGATTGAAATGCTGTCCTTGTTTTTGAAAGAAGGAGAATAACACTGCAAACATGCGTAATGAAACATCGTTACTTCAAAGTTGAAATACCCTTGTTTCCCAAGGTTATCACAAAGAGTGAAAATGATTTCCTTGTTCGGATCAGTGGCTGTTTTGACATTACAATCTGACAAAATATGTTCTTGTTGATTAATTTTTTCTAACATCTGTGTAATTTTGTTATTGGAAGTTTACCAAATTAATGGAATGTTATGGCTTAATTATGCAGGTACATTTCATCAAAAATCCATTTAAACTTTATTTAATTTGTTTAAAAGTTGTTCTGAATGCAAATGCAACGAGTTTGATCATTATTAAAAGTTAATTACTTCAAAATTACATTAGTTTTCATAGTGTGGATGGAAAATATTGATAAATGAAAATTGTCATCTTGGGTAAAAATGGTATAAAATTGTATTTTTACTATGAAAGAGTTTCAAAATACCAATTTTTTTTTATGGAAATCTATGCTTATATGAATAAAACAACTTTTCCATCAAATTTTATACAACAGCAAATGTAAAAAAATACAATTATGTAGACAAAAAACGTGTAACTGTGGCGCCCGTAGACAAAAATTAGTATGAATAAGACTATTTTTGGAAGTTTAATGCAACAATAGACTACAGTACCATTAAGTTCTAATCTTGCGAAAACCTGACCATTTCTTGATAAATTACGCTTCAAAACTGTATCAAAACAGATTATCTCCCTTACATGAATTGATGGCGTATCCCAAGGTTCAAAAATACTGTTCTTGTATGTGTAATTATTTTATCAATATGAATTTTTCAGTTTCTGATAGCGGGATTTTCCACAAGATATCACCCATTTCAGTGAAACTTGTTTCCTGGTTATCAACACCCATATTTCATCCCATTTTTCAAATAGCCATTAAATATGCATATTTTGTGTGCCTGGTGTACCTTAACGATTTTTTTTTCTTGTAATTGGACAAATTTTACCACAAAGTAATTTTAAAACATTTCTTGAAATGTAAAATATTACATTTACTATTTGAAGTTAAGCTCAAAAATATGAGTGGTCCTTAACTTATGGTTTTTATTGGGTCCGTTTTGTTCATTTTTGTATATGTGCGTGTCTTCATTTTCTTTTCTGTTCCGTGCTCATGTTATGTCTTTTTATTCGTTTTTCCGACGTTGTCATTGTCCTTGGATTGTTCTTTTCAGACTGACTGTTCGGTTCTCACTTACCTCATGGCCAAGTGTATATTTCTCAATAACCATCAGATATATATTTCGGAGTCAATTTCTCTTTGTAATGACGTTTTTCTAAATGACAAAATTATGATAAACTTTCTAACTTTTGTCCTACACTGGTTTTCTCATTATATCACCCGATAATGCTCCTTATTTTTCTTAGACATGTTAGATATGGTGTACTTGTACATGAGAAAATACCTCATGTGTACATTTTGTTCAATTACTATTATCTAAATTTATGTAAATTCTAAAACCGAAGGATTAACTCCCTCCATCGTAGTTTTTTCCTTGGCTATATTTGATATTAATGATTATTCGAATTTCGTTTGGTTTTATGCATTTTAAACATTTTTTTTTGAAATTAGGGATTTCCTTGGTTTGGGTTCTAGTAATGCTGATGAGGAATTTATTTCCGAAATGGCCATACAGCTCATTAAAATTGTTGCAGCTGGAGTAAGCATATTTGTTATGGTCTAATATTCATTTACTCCATATCCTTTCGCAAATTTTTTACCTGGGTAACTAATGGAATATCGTCCCGCTAGGAATGATAGATCAGGAGACGTTAAATATCAGGGGTTTGATTATAATCAAAATATATTTAATCCTTTTGATGAAATTTGAAACTATTATACATTGATCTCTTTCTATATTTCTTGTATGTTAGAAGTTTTATAACATGCTATACGTGCCTTTAACTGAACACGACATGTTTATCTTTCTCTTACCTTTTTTTTCTCAAATCTACTTTACACGATTTTTAACTGGTTTGTAAATTCACTTTTTTAAGAGTCATTGCATGTCATGTGAATCATTCATTTGTACAATGTCACCAATGTTTGAGTGGCAGTTTGTGTCATTACTTCGGTTTTCCTGGACAGTGATAATTTCAGACCAATAAATCGCAATTTATGTGTTTTAGATGAAAGTTACGATCTTTCACACCAAGAGCCTACCGACAAAGATCTTGACAGATTGGCAACCCATGCCATAGATGAGAGCTTTTTGCTTACAGTTCAACTATGTATTGATGCTTCATTTTGGCTACAGCTGAAAAAAAGAAGGCCACAAAATTGTCAAGATCAACCGACTGATGCTACGTAAGTGGAGAGATAAAAATTCGGGAAAACAAAAAATGAGGGAATTAGCTCAAGCCTGCAGTAATGTTGGCATAAACATCGGTTTTATACTATCAGATGTCTATAATGAAGATTAATCTGCTGCTTGGTGAAATATACTGTAATATTGAACAAAATATATAACAGAGATAAATTTATTTAATTAATATGATTGTATATTTCCAGTTTTATAAAGTTTCACAGGTTAGTTATATATAAATGTGAGTATTGAGCAAAAAAAGATACAAAATACATTTACATCATCGTTATTCCCGCATACTTGGCATATAGCCCCTACATTTCACAACTCGTTATACCCTCCCGCTTTGGCGGGCGGTATATAGTGACCATGGTGTTTGTTCGTTCGTATGTTCGTTCGTTCGTTCGTCCGTCCGCCATAGGGTTCCTACTTAGTGGCCACAACTCCTCATAGACTACTTGATGAAATTCACTGAAACTTTCACAGAATGTTAAATACATATTGTTATTGTGCACCAGCTATTTGAAAATGTGATTAGATTTTTTAAGGGAGGGCGGGGGTATATTATTAGTGAGCTTTCTTCACATTTTTCTATTGTAGTGCCGGTACAGAAATTTTTTATTGAAATAATTTTATGTCGTTTTATTTCAAATATATTTATTGTCCAAAAAAA
>MJUU01000607.1:64525-93299 GCA_002080025.1 Modiolus philippinarum | reverse complement strand
AAAAAAAAAAACAAAACAAAAAAAAAACAAAAAAACAAAAAACAAAAAATAAAAACTAGAAGATATATGCAATAAACATATTTTAATATTGCATGTCAACCAGAAAGCTGTCAAAACTCTTTATATATTATTGATTCAAAATGTTTTTGAGAGCCCTCTTAAGTCGCAGGATAGGTGGATGAATGATTTGAATATAAACCAATTAGAAGAATGGGACTTTTTGTATCAACTTCCTTTTAAATTTCGATTTTAGTTAAGTCATTTCAGTATTCTACTGCCGTTGTTTCAGTACAAGATAAATTTGAGAATTTTGTATACAAATAGTAAATTGACAAAGTGCGGTCTGTTAGAGACAGAACTGTGTAGTTATTGTAATGAAACAAAGGAATCTATTATCCACCTGTTCTGCGAATGTCACTTTGTTCATTCTCTTTGGCTACAGTTTGCTGAGAACTTGACATTTATGAGAAATGTGTAATTTCTAAGAAAAAAAGTTTTTAAGGGTATATCAGTTTTCTTGACTAGAAGAGACATTGGTATTACATTGTGTGTGAAACAAAACTTTTAAAGGTTACATACACATTAAACTTTATGTGAAGTTAAATTAACATTACACTTTGTATGAAAAACACCTTTAAATGTTACATGTCCATTAAACTTGACGTGAAGTTAAATTTACATTACAGTTTGTATGAAAAAATTACATAAAACTTGATGTAAAGTTACATTTACACTTTGTGTAGTGCTGTGTGTTCATGTTGAACAATCCAGGAATAATTACAGCAAAGTAAATAAAACTGTCTTTGAACTAAGCTGAACCCCTTAACATATTTGAAGAAATTAGAATCTGCACTCATTTGAATCAGTAGCAAAAGTGAACACTTTCACTTGTTGTGTTTAGTGCAAAGACGTGAGCATGCACTGCGGGTCTCTATTATGCTTCCTCTGCTGCTGGGGCTCACTGCGTCCAGTTGCTGTGATACGACTTCTACACCATTTTATCTGATTTTGTAGTGCACTTGCGGTAAATTATCATACAGACCTACGATTGCAAACATAATTATATAGCAATATGTTTGTCGTATAAAGTATAGAGATGAACAATTATTAAACATTTTAAAAAAATTGTAGTCTGATTTTTATGCACTTGTAATTAAATTGTGATCAGGATAATGATAGGCACATGATGGAAGGTCGACTACGAAAATATCACTGACTATAAATTCCTGATTACTGAGTTCCTATCGTTGTTTACGATTGTCTTTTGTCTTATCGTGTTTTCCCTGTGTAGTTCCATGGGAGATTGTGGCATGTGGCATGCAATTATAAAAGTTTTTGAATATTATTCTCTAATTTTTTGTCTCGCCTGCGATGAAAATTTCTTCAAGCGATATATAGGTATTACTTTCAGACAGCGGTTTGCACTACGGCGAGGTTGTAAAGCTTTTCTAAAACCATAATAAGGTTTTAAATATAATACATAGTATACAGATCATCTTTAGTCCATAGATACTTAAAACTATGAGATTTTCAGCATCACATGTTTCAGATGACCTTGACCTAACTTTCATGGTGCACTAATCTCATAAAATTGCAATATAGTTTCGCGTTCAAGTCCTTTTCTCAGAAACTAAAATTGCCGAAGTCAGTATATTTTGTGTTAGGGAGCACATGACAGTCAATGGCTTTGGCCTCAGTAGCACAGTTGAGTGACTTTGTAAAATTTTCGACATAGTTTAACACTCAATGTAAAAGAAGGGATAACAAGAAACATATATAAATGGCTGACAATTACAATCACATGCCATAATATGGCAGGAAACGACAAAGGAAAAACACAAACAAGACAAAAACAAACGTAAACAACGGTAAGAACTCGGGCCAACCCGACTTGGCACCGGCACTAGCAAAAGCCATGGGCAGGGTTAATCGGTTTATCGGTCCCCAAACCTCCATTTTATCTGTCGCGTTTCCCTATAATAAAATAAACATGCGAATAAAACCCAATACAGTTAGACTTCTAATTCCATGACCACAATTTTGAAAGGAGAGAGAATGAAAATTTATGATAAATAAATAGTCAGAAATATATGGAGAAATTTGGGACCAAAATTAATGGTTGAATTTTTTGAGAAAGAAATGTTAATAAAGGCGATGGTGTTTGAGGTTGTACATTGTTTTATCTTAGTATATGATTGCTTTCAACATTACCGAAGGTCCAGCAAATTAATATCCGCCATCTTGGCAAGCAAATTACAGAGACCGATGGTCATATTTCTATCAAATCGTATCGTCGCATAGAGTAAAAATAGAAACAATCTGTTATCACCAGAGTCAATCAACGTATTCGGTTTGATCTGAAAAGACAATTCTTTATAAATCTATGGGATATTCTGCTAATTCTTTGAATCATTCAATATTCAACAATTATTCTATTAATGAATTCATTTTCTTTTTCGATTTGCATTTCCTCATAGCTTACACAAGAAGAGTGTCTTAATGAGGTTTGGTTCTCATGTTTTTGTATTTCTGTCAGATTTTAGACTCCTCTGCTTTTATCCATTTAAAAGCATTACATTTTTAACTCGAAAGCCATGAAATAGCTGGAGAGTTGTTAAAATGACAAGAAAAAATCACGTGGGGCTTCAAGCCTATTAACAGCACTAAAAGATGATCTTTGTGCTTCCGATAAAATATAGTACGGAAGTTTCTTCCAAAATCGTATACATTGTGTATTTAAGTTACTTGAGTTGAATACGGTGCTGTTATATCAAATTGAAAACAATATGTATGTTTATCAAATTACTCGTTTTTTTTATATTGCGTCTCAGATCAACGAGCATGTCGCGCAGTAATTTGTCAAATTTGAAAATAACATTTGTTTACCTGTGTTATGTGTATTGAATGTATTTAACGCAATGAAATCGACATGCATACGAAATCACACAATCCGATTATTTTCACGTATTACGGAATAACTTAATACATGCAAACGTATGCAGCAGTTCTTTGGATGACTACGAAGTTTGCAACGTGTAGATTTTCAGGGCTTTCGAGTTTAGCTCAATCGGACCTTTGATTTTGCCTATGAACACTTCATGCTTTTTCATTATTTCATTTTATACATATTCAAAACAATGAAATGCCGTATAGCGATTATTTTTCGCGTATTTTCGCGGAGGGACTTAAATCGCGAAACTAAATTCCACAATATTTTAGGTACTTTAGGATATATATAGGATCTTTGATAATCCGAGAAAATTTAAAACACTTAAATTTTTGACATACATTTTCCACTAAAATCCGCGAAATGTTTGAAAATAACCCACTATGCGGAATGTAAAGAAAACTCCCAAAACATTCGAATGACAATTTAAAAACGTCCACTAGAAAAATTCAAAATGACAATTTAAACGTCTATTAAATGAATTAGAAATGAAAGTTTAAATGTTTAGTAGATTCAAAAACGTCAACAAATGTCGAAAACTGCAATGTTTTAACTAAAATTTAAATTTAAATTTAAAATTTAAGGATAACTTGCATATGGCTTTGTGATTATTGCTAAATTAGAAAATACCGAAGTTTTCTTAAAACTTCCTGCATATGGCCATTATAACAACTCATAACTCTTAAGTGCAATTGGAAATCTAGAAATCAAAAATTAAAAAAAAAATTATTGCAGAATAAATAAAAACATTCGACCGCCGTCCTTAACCAAGATTTGACACTTTTTGTAACATCTGAAATGCTGTGTTTTTAATCCTTGACCTGTTTTTTCTGCCCTTTTCGTCGTTTTTTGTCTACCGATGTGCACATAGGCTTCTATTTATGTATAATATAAATATTGCTATTGTACCGTACACGTGGTTATTTTCCCGGGCCGCAAAATTCGCGATTTCTTTAAAAATTGTTTTATTTTATTTTCGCGGGATTAAAATATTCGCTTTTCCTTATCGGTTATTGTATAAAGTCTTAGAAAATCTATATTCGTGGAATTCATTTCAGAATAACCATGAATAAAGCAGACATATATTTAAACATCCGGTGTAAGTCACGCTATATGCCTATGAAAAATAATAAACATCCAGGATATGTCCCGTTATATATTCCGTCTGTAATCTGAATTACATTTATATCCTCTAAACAGCCCTGTGAAATCTCTCCGAAATTAACTTCTCTATATTCCACCATCTTGTTTCCATGTAATAACGGTGTCAATTTCCTTGAAAACTTATATTATCTGGCAGTTTTCCGGATAAATGCTGTAAACTGGAATGTTATTGAATTACTCACCGACAACTTTGTACAAACACTGTAAATATAAAATTCAAGTAAAAATCTGGCATAAATAGATAATAATAATAAAAAAAACAATTACTGTAACGGTTGTGAAAAAACATAGTAAGCATTGTATTGCAAAAAATTCTAGGAAGCTGATTTCTTTACAGACAAATATAATACAGCTGCAAACTTATAATTTTCAAAATGCCTGCATGAAAATTTTACTTCAATTAGGATTTACTTTGCATAAAACTGTTTTGCCATGTAGTTTGTGGTTTTGTTTAAAAAACCGAACATAGTGTGTTAGAGTATTTTTGACTGTTCATTCTCAGTACTGTCTGAAGAATAAAACCTAGAGCCTGTTCAAAATCTTCTCCTCCTTTAAATTTTGCATTTGTGTGTCTTTGCTGCTAAAAATAATTCTGTACAACATTCTAAACAAATTGGAAAAATAACGGATACGACCAATGTCAACTGACCCCCCTCCAATACATAAAATTATACAAAAAAGAAGAGAGATGAAAGACTTTTATTCAATACCTACTGTATGTAAAGTGAAGATATGGAAAAGGTATTTTTTAGCGGCGAGCACTCTTTGACCCATCCTTCTAAATTACGTTTTGTTATATGCTTTTCTTTTACAAGATAGTGGTCATTGAGTTAGTAGTCTACCTGTTTACTGTTTTATTTGCATGTTTATTATACTATAGGGAAACAGGATAGGGAAAGGGGAGGTTTGGATACCCATAAACCTTTTCGACCCAACAACTGGCTTTTGCTAGTGCCGGCACCAAGTCCGGCTATTCCAAGTTCCTATCGTTATTGATGTTTGTCTCTTGTTTTCATTATTGTTTTTCTAGTGCTGTTCACTTAAAATTGTGCCATGTGATTGTAGTTCACGGGTATTGTAGGTGTTTACTGTTATCCTGTTTTGTTATTTTCTTGGTGTTAATTGTACGAATCAAGTCGGTGTGTTTTGCTGAAATCTTACAAAATCGTGGTATATTTTGTACTATTATATGTAAATGTGACTGATTTTTTTCGTTACAGATTTAAATTCTATATTAGAATTTATCTCCGTTTGTTACGGTCTCACTCGTGAATAATAGCAATAAACATCAAACTAAACCATCAATTTATTGATGCACATCAGTAAACCATGGGTAGTTATCTTAATCTTTCAGCCCGTTCGCCGTTCCACCTACATAGAAAAATGAACATGTGCGCAGAGTCTTGTGTGCACTATAGAAACTCTATGGATATTTTTCCAGTTGTGTATAGTCATTCGTAATTTACATACATAATATAAGTAACATTTATGCACACACAGAGAGGAAAATGTTAATGATAATAAGTAAATGCACATGAGAAAAAGTCTCTTCCAATACACAGTAGAACTATGCTATGGAACAACGCTTTTATTGTTGTTCATTTTCTGGAAGTCACCTTTAGCCCGTCAACAACGAGCTTTTATACTATTTCACGGTAAGTTCCATACGGCCCATAACACAGGTGTGAGCGAAATTCCTCGCTAAATGTTGTACAACGCTACATCACTAACAACGCTAACAGAGCTAAGTTCAAAACGGCCCCATAGCATATGTGTGAGCGAAATTCCTCTCAAAAATGTTTAACAATGGTACATCGGTTACAAAGCTAACAAAGCTAAGTTCATAACGGCACCATAGCATATGTGTGAGCGAATTTCCTCGCTAAATGTTGAACAACGCTACATAGCTTACAACACTTACAAAGCTAAGTTCAAAACGGCCCCATAACATATGTATGAGCGAAATTCCTCACTAAATGTTGAGCAACGCTACATCGCTTACAACACTAACAAAGCTAGGTTCAAAACGACCCCATAGCATACATGTATCTGTGAGCGAAATTTCTCACTAAATATTGAACAAAGCTACGTCAATGCTCCTTTTTTACTCATGGATGTGGGTCGTCACCAAATATATATTAAACTAGCAAGGTGCTCTTAAAATCACTGTCATCCCTTACCCCGTAAAAGCGCTAGAGTCCCTTTATAGTGGATAATTGCAATATATAGACAAACTAGAGCACTCATCGATTCGAACGTTAGAAAACTTTGAATTATGGAATAATGAGATGTGGCACTATAAAGAGGTGGTCATATAAACAATCAAATCGCAATCAAAAGAAAAACATGTAGATACTTTAGATTTTGTTTCGGTGTGAGGTTTTTGTTTATTTGTTTGATATTTTTTTTTACAGTTTTTCAATAATTGTGAGAATACTAAATGTCATGTTTTATGGTATTGAACTATATTTACCTGGAGATCAACATAACACATACACAGAATCAAAACACAATGTTTAATAGCTCGTACATTATGGACATCTGTAACAAAGTAAAATTGTCATATTATCATCAGATATATGGATTAAAGAATATTTTGCTTTTGATGCGGCCTTTATCACGGTCCTTATCAAATGAGCTCGTTAGGGTGTGCTTGATTCGTTATGTTGTGATAAAGTCCGTTTCGAGAACAAAATGTAATTCATTTCTTTTATTAGTTTGTAACGAAAATAACTGTAAAAAAGATTAAAATTTTGGTTAATATGATGTATAATGCCATAATTATTGTGCAGTTTTACCATTTGCAATTCATCACATGAACAGTAGAAAGTAATACCTTATTTGTCTTCTTTTATCTATGTGTCATGGTTTCTCTTATTTCTAGCAAATTTAACCAACGCCTGACTGAAGGAAAAAAAATTGTCATCTCTAGAGAGACAGAACAACTCACGTGAATTTTCCCGCCAATTTTTCTCAGAACATAGCCCTCATTGTTTTACATTATATTATTTGAGAGCCGTTTTTTAAAACTTAACACAAGTTAATCATGAAATTTCTCACATCTTCTTAAATAAATTTTCAAATTTGTAAAAACTCGGCAAGACTCGTTCTCAAACTTTTGCATAGTTTATTATACTCGATGAGGGAAATTCCTTAATCATTTTAGTTGTCGTTGTAGAAACTATATTTATTATATTGTGTTGCCTCTTTATCTCTTATGGATTTAAAAAGAAAATTCCTTAATTTATTTGTCTTTTTGCGTAAGTGTTCGTTTGGTGGTGTATGTAGTCCGAGATTTAAACGAAGAGATAGAAAAATAATAATTACGAAAGAAGGGACATAACTGATTAAAAATCACTTTTACCTTTGTTTTTACAATTTTTATTTATATATGTGAGGCTTCTGAATTACATAGATTCTTTCAATTCTGTTTCACATCAATGCTTAAAAAGCATTGATGAAACGGACTATTTCATACGCCCAACGGATTTCGAATGTTACTTCCATGAAACAAGTTTTACTACCTTAAAAAGGTTCGCTCCTCATGTTTAGGGATTCCTGTCAGATTTTCGGAATCCTCTGGTTTTATCCATTTAAAAGCATTATAACTTTTGCCAATGGACCCCTTTATTTTTTTCCACAATTTCATCTTATACATCTTTATGAGCATTCAGTAAAAATTTCATTGAATTCTATTTATCTGTCACATTCATTCATGGTCAAAACTTGTTAATTTTAATCCTGTGAAAATATCAGAGGAGTTCAGTTTCCGACCAAATTTCCAATCATATAAATCTTAAAAATGAGATCAATAACCTATCAATTTTTTTCTCTTAAATTACTTCTTTTTTTAAATTTTCTAACAAAAAATTATGTTTATGAAAAATCTTATTTATTTTCAAAATGGAGTAGCAAACCGCCTTATGACGTTATTATATAACATAAGTGTGGGTGTTTCTGTGTAGTTTTTAGTTGTTTTAGTATGCATAAATTTGCAAAATAATAACACAAGTTGACTTCAAGTTTTACTCGGTATTTTAGCTACTTATTTTGTTTAAATCGATGTCCTTTTATCAATTAAACTCCAGATAAAACTACTGCACGCTGATAACTACTTAATCATTTATTCATATTTCCTTTCTTGATTACCGCCATTTTTTAATTCATTACATCTTTTAAACGGCAGAAATAAAAGATGCATTATCCGATAAGCAACAAAATCAGTACGGTACAGTAAACCGAGAATGACGTTATCATTTATTCATATTTCCTATCCAAATCAGCGATCTAAGAGAGAAAAAAAAAGTTATCTTATAGAAAACAAAAGCCTAATAAATGCCATTGAGAAAACTATACCATGTTACACGTCAATGTTTCAAACTTTAAGCATTACTACGGAATCTACGCATTATGAAACCAAAAATAAGAAAAATATTTACCAAAAATTTGACTTCGGTAATATTTATGCCGTCCAAATAGAGGTTCGATTGTACAGTGCTTGGGCAGTAAAACATAACCAATCAAACCATTATTCCATACATTATACACCGTTCACCATTATACCATACACCATTATACCATACACAATTATACCATACACTGTGCACCTTTACACGATATACCATACACCATCGCACCATACACCATTACACCATACACCTTACACCATATCATACATTTTACACCATACACTATGTCCAATACAATGTATTTGCATTTCGGTATTTATATACTGACCGGTGCATACAACAAAAGACTTGCCTATTTTGCAAGATAAATCCGGGCGACAAAAATGAAGATTTTTGAGAAAAATTAGTCGAAATTCATTTTTCTGTCTAAACTTTAGAACGTTTTTCCACAAGACTTGTTATTTACAATCGTGTTGATAAAAATAGTTTTTCGCTTGCCGTTTTTTATTTACTTTATTTGAACTGTTGCTTTGACTCGTGGAAACTGATAAAACTTGCCGTCATTAAAGTGACATTTTTTCTTTTCATTAGCACTTTGATTAAGGTGACAAAGGCATATGTGTTAACATCTTACAACTTCCATAACGTACCTCTTTTTTTCGTACACAAAAACACTATCTTTATTATTTCACGTGCATTATGCATTGTATACGAGAATTTGGATATTTCCTACATCAAACAGAAATTATTGCTATTTTTCATACACTGAACAATGACACCCTCCTTTAAAATCCTAAAAGAATCATATCAAATAAAATAAAGAATGAAAGAACTAGATGGTATTAAAATAAAATCACATATACTATCAACATATATTCTATCCTATCAACATCCCTATTATTGCATATTTTCAGTAAATTTGTACCAAATTTGACATTAACATCATATTGGTACCAAATTTGAGTACTAAATGGCAATTACACCATATCGTATACTATCAATATCCCTATTGTTGCATATTTTCAGTAATTTTGTAATAAATTTGAGTACTAAATGGCATTTACACCATATCGCATACCATCAGTATCCCTATTGTTGCATATATTCAGTAAATTTGTGCCAAATTTGAGTACTAGATGTCATTAGCACCATATCGCATGCTATCGTCATCGCCATTGTTGCATATTTTCAATAAATTTGTACCAAATTGGAATACTAGATGGCATTTGCACCATATCGCAAAATAGTGCATACTTTAAGTTAATTTGGTACCAAATCTGAGTACTCGATGGCATTTACACCATATGGGTTACTATCAACATCCCTTTTGTAGCATATTTTCAGTTAATTTGTATCAAATTTGAGTACAAGATGGCATTTAAACCATATCGAATACTATGGACATCCCTACTGTTGCATATTTTCAGTAAATTTGTACCAAATTTGAGTACCAGATTGCATAACAACATATCCCATACTATTGACATCTCTTTTTTGCATGTTTTCAATAAATTTGTACTGAATTTAACTTCTAGATGACATTTACACTATACTGATACTATCAATATCCCTATACTGTTGCAAAGTTTTTGTACATTTGTACCAAATTTTAGAACTAGTTGGCAATTACACCATATCACATACCATCAATATCCTTATTTTTCAATATTTTCAGTACATTTGTACCAAATTTGAGTACTAGATGTCATTTGCCCCATATCGCATACTATTGTTATCTCTATTGTTGCATATTTTCAGTACATTTGTACCAAAATTAGAGTACTAGATTGCATTTACACCATATCGCATACTATCAATATCCCTATTGTTGCATATTTTCAGTTAATTTGTACCAAATTTGAGTACTATATGGAATTTACATGTTATCGCATACTATTGATATTCCTATTGTTTCATATGTTTAGTACATTTGTACCAAATTTGAATACTAGATGACATCTATTCTGTATTGCACACTATCGATATCCCTATTGTTGCCTATTTTCAGTAGATTTCTTCCAAATTTGAAAACTAGATGGCATTTACACCATATCAAATACTATCAATATCCCTATTGTTGAATGTTTTCAGTACATTTGTACCAAATTTGAATACTAGATGGCATTTACACCATATTGCAAACTATCGATATCTCTATTGTTGCATATATTTTCAGCTCATTTGTACCAAATTTGAGTACTAGATGTCATTTACCCCATATCGCATACTATCGATATATCTATTGTTGAATATTTTCAATAGATTTGTACAAAATTTGAGTACTAGATGGAATTTACAACATATCGCATATTATGGACATCCGTATTGTTGCAACTTTTCGGTACATTTATACCAAATTTGAGTACAAGATTGTATTTACACCATTTAGCATACTATCAACATCCCTATTATAGCATATCTTCAGTTAATTTGTATCAAATTTAAGTACTAGATGACATTTACACCATATCACATACTATTAATATTCCTATTGTTGTATATTTTCAGTACATTGGTACCAAATTTGAGTACTAGATGGCAATTACGCCATTTCACATGCTATGGACAGACCGATTTTGCCTATTTTCAGCACATTTGTACTAAATTTGACTACTATATGGCATTTACATTATACCGCATACTATCGCTTTCCCTGTTGTTGCACATTTTAGGTCATTTGTACCAAATTTAAATACTAGATGTCATTCACACCGTATTGCATACCATCGATATCTCTATTGTTGCATGTTTTCAGTACATTTTTACCAAATTTGAGCACTAGATGGCATTTGCACCATATTGCATGCTATGGCTATTCCCGTTGTGGCCTATTTCAGCACATTTGTACCAAATTTTTGTACTACAGAATATGGCATTTTCATCATACCGCATACTATCGATATCCCTATTGTTGCATATTTTATGTACATTTGTTCCAAATTTTAGTAGTAGATGGCATTTACACCATTCTCCACTTGCGGTTTGTTTGTTTCCTAATATTTACCTCCCTTTAGAGGAGGTGTAACTTCGGGACATCTGCAGACTTCCGTTTCAAATTGAATGATAAAGTTAGAGGTGTCCGAAGATGGAAGGGATTTTCCATATCGGATCACAATATCGCATGTTGTGGGTACTATACATTCATTCCAAAAAAATGGTATTATTGTTTTGGAAAAATACGTAACTTGATGTATTTCTGGGCTGACGCATTTCCTTTAGATGTTGGGGATTCCAATATGTTACTCGGATCACTCGATCATCTTCGATAGGCATTAGAAGGTAAATTACGAGTGTTTCGAGTGTTACGAGTGTTACACCTCCTAAAAAGGGACACAACTCTGTTAAAACATACAAAATATGTCCTGCATCCCGGATTCCGAAAAGAGGGAATATGACATGCTTTGGATATACCTTTTGTTGAATGTTTTCAGCACATTTGTACTTCGGTATTTGTTATTTATTATCACTGGGCCGATGCCTCTGCTGTTGGACTGTTAGTCCCCGAGGGTATTCACCAACCCAGTAGTCAGTACTTCGGTACTGACCCGAAAACCGATTTTATTGAAATATGCAATATCTAAATTTTACAAAATTTTGTAAAAAAATAAGGAGTATCTCCCTCATGCATAGCTCTGTCCTTAGCTGAATTTTGGCTCTTCTATTTATACCCTTTTGGTTATTTGTTCTCTATCAGCTTTTACATGTTTTTCGGGTTATGGACTTCAAAATGTTTTAGTTTTATCTGCACTAATGAGAAATAAATTGTCGAAATGCGCATATGCAGAAATAAATTTACGGTAACTTCGGTATTTTGTTATTTATTACCACTGTGCCGATGCCTCTGCTGGTGGACTGTTAGTCCTCGAGGGTATTCACCAACCCAGAAGTCAGTACTTCGCTGCTGACCCGGAAACCGATTTTATTGAAATATGCAATATCTAAATTTTACAAATTTTTGTTTAAAACTAAGGAGTATCTTGCTGATTATAACATGTATCAATTGGCTTGAGTCACTACAAATGAAAAGGCACTATTTTTATAGTACTATTTCCGAGGTCTGTCAAACATTGGCGTATTGAAATAGTGTAGTGCGCCCTGACAATATTATGGCTTTGACATTTAACACAATCTGGGCACACAGAAGCTATAGTTAGTCGTCATATAAGCGGGAGGTTGATGCATCAATAAACCTGGTTTAACCCATCATTTTATTTATAAAATGCCCGTTCCAAGTCGGGAATTTGACGGCTTGCCAAAAATGTTCTGTGGCGGATTGTGTTCCCCTGATTCAGTCGAATGTTATACGGATTTTCCTTACTGGTCTCTTCCTTTGATCGATTCGGACTTTTGTTGTCACTTTTATCCCTCATGCATAGCTTTGTCCTTAGCTGAATATTGGCTTTTCTGTTTATACCCTTTTGGATATTTGTTCTCTATCAGCTTTACATGTTTTTCGGGTTATGGACTTCCAAATGTTTTGGTTTTATCTGCACTGATGAGACATAAGTAGTCGAAAAGCGCATATGCAGAAATAAATTAACAGTAACTTCGGTATTTTGTTATTTTGTACCAAATTTGAGTACTGTATGGCATTTACACCAAACTATATACTATAGATATCCCTATTATTGCATATTGTTAGAACATTTGTACCAAATTTGAGTACTAAATGTCATTTACGCCGTATCGCATACTCTCGCCATCTCTTTTGCTGCACATTTTCAGTACTTTTATACCAAAGTTGAGTACTATATGGCATTTACACCACACCGCATAATATTGGTATCCCTATTGTTGCATATTTTCAGTACATTTGTTCCAAACTTTAGTACTAAATGTCATTTACGCCGTATCGCATACTATGTATATCTCAATTGTTGCATATTTTCAGTAAATTTGTACCAAATTTGAGTACTGGATGACATTTACACCATATCTCCTACTATTGATATTCCTTTTGTTGCATGTTTTCAATACATTTATACTACATTTGAGCACTAGATGACATTTTCACCATATCATATACTATTAATTTCCCTACCTTTGCATATTTTCAGCATATTTGTACCAAATTTGATTACTTAAATTATACATTATATGAGTATTTTTTTTCATATTTGTATTTGTTGAATGTTTTAACGAACATTATACCAAAGGGAAAATATCCCTTTTCCGCAGTGTGAGTATTAAGACATTAAAAAGTCATATCATAATACTTTCACGCAATTTATAAGGATAGATAAATTGTTGCAAAAATATCACTTTTGTGAAGGATTTTGCGAAAATTTATTGAAAAATATGTTCGTCGCGAACGGAATTTAATTGCCCATCGGCTACGTGAAAATTAAAAAATGACCCGTTTACACAGAGACATATAATATCTTCATGTCCCTGGTTCACATACAAATTTAATTTTTTTTTGTTTTTGTATTCACATCTTCGGTTTAAGTAAATGAATATAAAAAATGCGATGTTTTCGACTAATAATTACATGTATTATTTATGGTTAGCAAATTGCCAACTCCTGACGTATAAAAAACGCTATTAAATGTCTTTATCATTGCTTTTATTGAAAGCGAATATAATGTTAATTTTTTTTCAAAGTATTTTATATTAAATCCGATTACGTAAGGTTCAAATTCTCAAATTCTCACTCGTTCATATCATTATGTCGTTCGATCGTGTAAATGGTGTATTGTCCAGAGTCGCCGAGTATGGTGTATGACATGTAGTGTATGGTGTATGGTATATTGTGTATGGTTCATATTGTATGGTGTATGGTTCATATTGAAACACCATACAACATTACACCATACACCATGAACCATTAAACCATTCACCCTATACCATTGAACCATACACCATAACATCATACACCATAAAATGGTTGTTTTACCCTGCAAGTACTGTAACACAAAGGCTAATATTTTATACATGTTCTTATTGACTGGTTATGATGGAATAGCAAGTTTGCTGTCCCCAAGACCCTGACTATTGACCGAGGCAAAGCCGAGGTCAATGGGTAGGGTCAAGGGGACAACAAACTTGCTATCCACAGATAAACAGTCTATAATTTTTTTATGATACCGAAATAACAAAATTTACTATTAAATCATTTTAAATAATAATTCTCTCATTTCTAGTATTTTTTGTCTAAATTTTGCATTCTTATTATAGCAAAAACAATTACATATATTTTCATCAATAAGATTTATTCTGTGGATACATGTATCTAGTTTAGAGATGTCACTTTGAAACAATGATTTCAGAGCGTTCTGAATAATCAACATAACTGTTATCCAATATAAATTTCAATTGAACACTATAAGTATCTTATTATATATAAAAAAAAATCTCAATCATCTTTAAATAATAATTCTTTCTTGGGTTATAATAAAAAAGAATAATTACAGTTCTCTTCATCAACAAAATTTATTATGTTGCCAAATGAATAGTGCTCACAGTAATTTGCTTAGTTTTCATTTGGAAACAATGATGTCAGAGCATCCTGAATTATCATCAAATTTTGATCCAACTGGAAAGCAAGAAAGAATTCCGGGAAAAATATCCACACTGCCAGTCAATAGTCTGAGAAACTATTGACCAGTAAATAGTAACATAATTGGAAAAGGTAAAAAATAGTAACTTTATTTTAGGAATTTTAGTAGTAATGTTCATATACTGAGATATAATAATCTCAGGTAATCACTTCTCTTCTATCTATTTTTTATTCTTTCATTCACATTTATTTATTGATTAAAGCTGTTGCGATCTATCCGTCAATTTATCAAATGTTGATCATCTGTGTGGTATTTCTTAAGAAAGGAGTAGGTGTGGTAAGGGCCTAATAAGTTTGCTTAAATTCACATTATTTACTGTTGAAATGTTCTATGGGTATGGGTTAACAATTAACAGAAAGATTACTTAAGTTTTGATGTACAATTACAGAGTTTTTTAATGTAGAAAATTGGACAAATAGCACATTTTGTCTAAAAATGACAAATTTGACTAATTTTGACTACTTTTTCTTAAGAGGAAAAATAGAACACAGGAAAGAACCACAAAAATATTTATATGGGAGGTCCGATGCATTTGCACTAGCAAGATGGTAAATGTTCAAGTTGGTTCTTGAATGTGCTCGATATTTCTGATTAGGAAAATCGTTCGAAAATATGCAAAATTCCTTGTTTTTTTCTATGAAAACGTTCAAAAATACCTTAAATATGACGTCAGAACTGTACCTATTGTGACGTCATGACTTCTAAATTTTGTATTTTTTCCTTTAGTGGAATCCGAGCTTTCAAACCAATATAAAAGAAAATATTCAGATGGCAGCTAAAAATCACCGAAATTTAGGGCCAAATCAGCCCCCTATCGGTCCCTGTTCTTTGAAGCAAAACTTTACAGAACTTTACAGAAATACTACACCCTGATAAAAGTTCACTAAATTTTGTTCAATTACTGTAACACAACTTTATAAAATCTCTTTGGGGTGTGATACTCTGTCTGGAGCTAACCATCATTATTGACGCTGGTAAAATAAAAACTAAAATATATGATAAAAGGGATGATTTTGATTTCACTATAACTAATTTCCCATTTCTTGACGGCGACATCCCACAAGCTCCATCATACGGGGTGTACATTTCTCAACTAGTACGAATCGCACGTGTTTGTTCTACTCTTGACGATTTTAATGAACGTAACCTTACCATCACAGCCAAATTTTACAACAGGGTTACAGATAATAAGTTGTTGAATGCCTTTAAGAAGTTTCATAACAGATATGAATATTCAATATCTAAAAATGGCGTTACTCGCAAACAGCTTATTACTAAGGGCATTTCTAATCCCCGTTTTTACGGCAATGTTGTTAAAAATGCCAGTAACTGATTAAAAATCCAGAAAAGCTGGGATGTAACTTACATTCTTTATGTAAAAGGGGATATTGACAAGATACCCTGCTTGCATCCGTTAAATTAGCTTTGAGATCTAGTGACCTGAACATTTTAAATACAATCTGGCCTCTCACTGATACTGTCGATGTCTACTGAAATATATGACGATTCTTGACCAAATCCCGCGGGAAGTTTTGAGTTTGATTTTTTCTTCCATAGTGCGGCAGTGTTTTAACAGCAGACTAGGCTCCTTTAGCTAGCCGGCAGTTTAGCGGCGAGCACCCTTTGCCAATCTTTCAAAATTACGTATTGTCATATTCTCTCCTCTCAAGGTTGTGGTCATGGAGTTAGTAGTCTACCGGTATTGGGTTTTATTCGTATGTTTACTTATCTATAGGGAAACGGGACAGATAAAGGGGAGGTTTGTGTACCCATAAACCGGTTTAACCCTACCACTGGCTTTGCTAGTGCCGGTACCAAGTCCGGTTGTCCCGAATTCCTATCATTGATTACGTTTGTCTTTTTCTAATTTGTGTAGTTCCCTAGCAGATTATGGCATGTAATTATAATTTTCAGCCATAGTAGGTGTTTCCTATTGTCCCTTTTATTTCATGTGAAAAAGAATCAAAATCATCTGTGTTACTTAGAAGCTTACAATAAATTAATGAAATGTTTATAACAAACATACAAGTGATTTTTAAGATTATGTCCCTTAACCTAGGTCTACCTCCTTAAACTGGTAAAGTGCTCTTTCAATCATTGTCATCCGTTGTCCATTAAAAGCACTTATGTTTAAAGCTAGCGGACAATTAAACATATAGACAATAATAATAGTAAGAAATAGAAATTGGCAGTTTTGGAAACATTGTGCTTTATTTAACTTTAATGATTTCTACACAATAAAAAACTTGGGATTGTTAATAGTAAGGATATCGTCAATACACCTACTGTTATCTTTGAAAATAAAAATAAATTTATCACTGTTTTGTATGGTTCCCTCTGCTTTATCATTGCATATTTTGACTTCTCAAATATTGATTTTTCTTCAACGTGAAATACCAGGGAAGTTGTTTTAACACTTTTAAATCTTTCATTTTTTTTGGTGATCGAATTGTTGGAATGAGCTAGATTATATTATAATATGTGGTAATGTCTTCCATAAGAACCCTGTATAGAGTAACATATTTTACTGTAGTGAAGAACAGAAATTTGATATTGCAATTAAATGCCAAAACAATTTGAGCACTCGAATTACTAAAGGGAAATATTATAGACTAAAAATCGTTTCAGAACACTAAACCATCAATGAAAACAGGTATACATCATCACCTACTACTTCTTTATAGCAATGTTATGATCGTTTAATTATCAGAATGTGAATTAAATCTAGACCAAATGACTCGAAAGTACCCGTGCCTTGTATTAAAATGGGACAAGATAGCAAAAGCTTATAACAGTTGTGAGGGTTGGTGTAACACAAGTTGCATAAATATAAACAGTAATATTTATGATATTGACTTTGCCTTCCGAACTTTAGCTCGTTAATCTTTCGATACATTCGTATATAATCATAATGAATCAATATTTTAATATCTTGATGTAGCACATCATCGATACAGTTGATCCGGTTCTAGACTCATCACCAATGAATACTGAACCATTCAGCAAATGACAATATGAAAATATTGACAGTATTTTTTTTATTACACGTATTCATGCAAAACGAGAATTTTCTGTGAAATTGTTAGTTTCCAGGTACCTTGATATCGTAATTGGTTGTGAAACGTTGTTCCATTTGCTTAATCTTGCCATGTATTTATAAGGACTTTATTCTATGTATATTTACTCCATATCCCTTAATTTGTTTATTTTCCATTCAACAATCACAAACCCTGAAACGCTACCGCTTGGATATAACGCATACCTCAAGGACAGAGCGTTCAATATGTTTTGTTTATTGACGACCCGGCATCCATTACAAAATGGATTCATGGATGTAGCGTTGTTAAACGTTAAGCAACTAAATTTCATCTCAAACTGGTAATAGGATCCGTTTTAAACTAACTTTGAGGAAGAAATGTTTGCTCCTTGTTGAATGCTTCATGGTGGCTTCAAGATGAAGAATAACAATGAGACCGGTGTTGCATTTGCTTATAGATCTTGTCACATGTGCATTTACTCCACATCCCTTTCTTAGTTCATACGAGACAAAGTCTCTACAATTATATAGTAAAACAAAGCTCAGGAAAAACGCTTTTACTTTTAATATTCATCTTGAAGTATAAGTTCAAGACGAACCCTAGATGCAGTTTGAGCGGAATTCATTGCTAGCCTTTGTTGAGGTCTGCATGGCAAAGATCGTGAAAATAGACAAACGATATTTGTAAAATAGCACACACTGTCAGGAAGAAATTTGATGGTGTTTAAGAATTTTGTGCATCAAACGTGAATCCAGGATCCAGAAAAGGAAATACTCTCGGGTCTGTTACAAAAGATCACACCAAACCCAGAAAAACAATCATAAGCGTCTGTTGGAAGGCTCACAATTCTTTCGATAAAGGAAAATGTCAACACCTATCGGTGAAAGAATCCGTCAATTTCGTTGTTGAGGATTTTTGTGCTCATTTTAATATCATCGAATCCACCTGTCGGGCATCGAAAAAATCCTTGCATACGTACAATATGCAGAAAACACTTCACTACGGCTGTTAAAAAAGCGATCTAAAAGCTGATTCACACGCCCCAAAGAAAAAATCCTCAACCTGCTAAAATACCAAGAATACCATTTATCAATATCACAAACACGAAAAGCATCCAAAATTCACAGAGCTTCAGAAGTACAAGTATGGGAAATAAGTACACACTTTATTGGAAGGCCATCAGATAAACTGAAAATATAGTATATTTATTTGAGTGTTGAATTTGTGGTCTGCAATATGTCATGGAAACCAAACAACAGCTCAGCAAACGTATGAACCCTCACCAAAGCGATGTCGCCTTCAAACCTGACCCCCCCCCCCTTTAGTAAACATTTCTTCCCTACACATTATAAACACGGATTTAATAAGTTGAGAGTAACTGTTATTGACTACCATCCTGACTGGGACGAAAATGGTAGACATTGTAGAGAAAGTTTCTTGATTAAAAAGCTCAAGACATTGTCACCGAGAAAAAAAGTTTAATACAAATTTTAATTTTATTTTTGTAATTAACTAGATTATTTATACTGATTAACATGTTGTCTGTATTTTCATTTATTTTATTATTCGACTTGACTGTATTGTTTTGTTTATTTATTATTTAACCATCTATTCTGATGAAATATTAAAAATAAAATTCGTCATTATTACATTTTACATCGTTATTCATTAAATAATTATTCCATCTGCCTGTATGACGTAAATTAAATCGACCGAAGTTATTAAATATTTGCATCTGTGTTACCGACAATAAGTTTTTACCTTCTTGTTCCCATAATGTACATCTAGTGAGTTTTGATTGAGATGTTTTATTATTGTGGTGGCCAATTGCGTTTGTTTGGTAATGTGTCTGTCCATTTTTCACTTGCACGTCTAAAGGTCTCACAGACCTTAATTTTTTTCTTTTCAAATCTATATCCATGATTAAAGAGTTTTAAAGCAGTTAAGAAATAGCCGTAGTCGAGTTCAAAACCACAACTGTTTGGAAACAATATGTGGGGAAAGGAATTGATGTCGGATTGCATGTCTTAAGTATGTGTTACAATTTCTTTATAATTAAATTGGATGGCTTTGGTGATTGATTATAAGATTTTCAGGTGATAAAAACATCAGAGGTATTACTTGATTAATTTTGTTTGCAATCATGCTTAGTATATATCAACCAGGGAATCAATTCCAATTAAGAACCCAAAGAAAACACACTAGGCATTATAAAGAATATCAATATCTGAAAGCCTTTATGATTAATGCACAAATTCTGTGAAACGGTTTGATAATATCACTTACTCAATTTAACATTTTGCTAGCGGTCATTTAGATAATGTAGGTACATGTATAAAGAGGTAGAGAGTCATATCATAAAGAAACGTTATCACTTGGCTAGATGTAATGATGTCTCATTCTAAGACTCATAAGGCATTGGCCAATGCACGTTCAGTGGCTTATTATAATATCTGACTTGATAACAATTTGAAAATTTCCTGAATTGTTAACATATCCAAAACTTTTCCAACCTATATCTTAATTTGCGAATGGACGTCGACCTTTTATCTTTTTCACCTGTAAACGTGCATGAAAGGGTACGCAATCAGCCACACAGGCTGCTGTTTTCACCAGATATTGAACATTGGTGAGATTTAACAGAGTTGTTTAATATTTTTAGACAAACCTTCAAGAATTTCTTTTGTTAAGAAAGCAGCATGTAGTTCTCCTCATCATTTTTCTATCCTAAATATACACTTTAATTGTTTAAGTCAGTTTTATGTTGCCTTTGTGCATGGATGGTTCGTTTTGTTGGCTGACGGTTCGGATCTCACTTACCTTATGCTATAATTATGACCACAGTCAAGCATTTGAATTTCTAATGTCAGTAAAATGTTGTATTTTACTATGTAAGATCGATGTTTTTAATTACAACGCATTCATTACCTTGATTTAAGAAAGTTAAAGTGCGTATCATTAAAGTAACTTTTAAATATCATTTTCTTGTAAAATGTCGCAAAGATTATGCGATCAGCAACAATGTAATACGTGATCGTATAACTAACTTCATTTGTGTAGTACTGATAAACGTACGGTCGTGCGTCTTTTGATTTAAATTAATAATGGCAAAATTTAGGTAAGTCCTTAATTGGTTAATTATCCTGTATGCTTTCCAATGTTATTATAGATTTAGACAGTGGCTTTATCAAGAAACAAAATTACATCATTTACTTCAGTATGCTAACAACTCAAAAGCTGAACAATGTGTGTTTTACCTTTGAAAAGCTTAATTGTTGTTTCATCTACCGTATTTGACCTTACTGCAGGATTTGACATGTTCAACACGGCAGATGTCTAATAAGAAGCAGGATATGCTTACTCGACCGGTGCACCTGATCTCATGATTGGTTTTTTTTTGAGTCCGTGTTCACTTTGTGTCAATTAGTTCATGGGGCATTCGAAACTCATTACATACTGCTAATTTTTCTAGTCAAATCATAATTCTTTAATATATATACTTTGTCGAAAAGTCGAGTATAATTTGATTTTTAGATGTTCTTAACTTTCAGACATTGCTAATTCTTCAACATATAATGTGGATCTGCACGTTAAATATTTGTGTTTTTGTATGCTTCCGTTATCTGCAACGAACAGAAATCTATTAATTCAAATGTTGCAAAAAATGAACCCCGCTGTTTAAGTTTGACGACAAAAAAAAGTTTTTTTTAGAAGTGGGGTCCAGTTCACAGAATCAGTAAGTTTAATAGCGTTTTTAAAGATACACAGGATGAGTCTCTTGTAATTTGTTTTCAACATCTTCAATTATAAATTCTGCTAAATTTGCGATGCATTTTTACCAAATCCTTATATTACCGAAAGTTATTACTAAACACCGAGATGAGCTTACTTGTAGTCCAACCATCGTAATGATTTATGCAAGAATCTTATCTCAAAATAATTGTAGGCAATCTTGGTGATAATTGTCTTGGATATCCCCTTAACAAATGAAAACCGGAATGTCCTAACCTAATCCAAAATAGCTGGTAAGGACCAACGTAGTTTAAAATGTTCCAATATGAAAAAAAAACATTCAGAGATCTCCGAATCATTCCATTAAAGATGGCCGACATTGGGGTACACAATTTAACGTGGGACCATATGGAAACATATTTGAGGCGCCTTCTCTGAAACTACTAGTTCAATTAGGACCAAATAACTCAATACCGAAGTTACTGTGAATTTAATGTCTGCATATGCGCATTTCGACAACTGATGTCTCTTGACTGCAGATAGAATCTAAACGTTTCGAATACCATAAACTCCAAAATGTTTCAACACTGATAGAGAAATAACCATTATGATCTTAATTTAAAGCCAAAATCAGCTAAAGACAGAGCTTTGCGCGAGGGAGATACTTCAAACGTAGGAAAAATGGTCCTTAGATTAAAAAACTAAAAAACGGTGGTAGCTTGCATGGAACATACTGTAGTATCTGATTTTAATGGTGCTAATTAGAGGTTACTTCTTGAAAAAATTGTACAGCATATCAAAAGTAGTCCGTTGGCACTTTCCTTGCAACCCCCATTTCCGAAACAGATCGATTTTTTTGGCAGTCCTCCTATGTCCCCTCTTCAAAATAGAACATGTTAACATGAACATCACCTTCACACATAGACGGTATAGGGCCACTTTTATAGTATACCACTGATCTTCGTTTTAACCTTAGTTTCATCTTGTAAGTTCCATAATTGTTTAATGAAAAGTAAAATCCACTGAAATGTGGTACCAAATTAAAGCTAATTAGATACATTTTGTATATTTCACAGTGAACTAAAGTTTGGACACTTTACGCTATTTTTATGATCTGGAGATAAAAAAATGTACATTTCCCCTGTAAAAAAATGCGAAAATGACGATTTTAGACTGTCTATTCCTTTGAGATAAACAATCCTCGTCATTTGATCTTATTTTTATGCCTAATTTATCAGTTGTGATACAAAGTTGGAAAATAAAACCATTAAAGTCCATAAAATTTTGAAAAATGGAAATTTTCGGAATTTTATATTTTTTCACAATTTCGAGTTTCTGACTGTAGGGTCAGAAAAATATATTTAATAACTGCCGATTTTATAATGATTTATGATATATTAGCAACAAATCTTGTGCACCCATTTTAGTTTAAGACGTATTGTAGGTTCAGAAATGTCAATAGTAGCACCCCTTCCACTCAATATTAAGGGAAAATTTAAGCTTTAAATGATTAAAAAAATATTGTTTATTGGATTCTAGTGTGTAAAGTAAGTTAGAACCAAACCGTCAGTCTAATTTACTACAGCTGGCATGCAGAAGATCATTTAAGTTAATTCAAACTTTTTAAGAGGTGTCTTTTGGACTCCTCTGCTCGAAATTGTATGCAAAATTGGGAGTTTCCGTCTCTCAGAATTTCTGCTGTTTTCATTTTTAGATGCAAATATTTCATAAAATTGATATCTAATTTGAAACAACGACAATAGAATTACGAAGGAACAAGGGAAGTGATGATTACAAAAATCGAGGTCCAAAGACATGGCAAAAACGGCAACAGAGAAAAACAAAGACAAAACAAGGACGATGCGAGAAAGCCAAAATGCAAGGAAATAAAAAGACGACATTAAGAGATAAGGCATTCATAGTGTGAGCTCCCATGAAAATCGGCCATGACATCAGGTGCTCTGGAAGGGTTCAGCATGTCCTGCTCCATTAGTAACATCCGCCATACTATCGGTGAGGCATATATGGTTTTGAAAGATCTGCAAGAAGCTGACGTATTAATGTCATTTTCTAACCCTTGGACTAAACCAATTTAAATCCTTAGTCCGTGTCACTTCTCTAACCCTAAAACAGTACCAAGGTATATTTTTTGAAAAGCTTATGTAAATCTCTAGTTTTCAAACATCTTTAACGAAGACAAAACTAAAACTTAAAATATGATATACAAGACAACAAAAAAAATAATAATAATACAAAAAATAAAGCACAAATAGTGTGAACTCCAATAAAAACTGAGAGTGACATCATGTGCTCCGAGAGGGTAAGCATGCCCTGCTCCACTAGTGCCTACCGTCACACTATCAATTAGTCAATCCAGGGTGGAATCAAAACCAGGTATGTCAAATCAACCAAATAAAGTACTGACCATAACAGGTACTCCCATTAACTGTTTACTACTGTCAAAATACTACCAAATATCCTCAAAGTACTGACAAGAACTGAGCCAAATCAGGAAGTAATACTCAAGCTTACAGTCAATGACAATCTACAGGACAACTATCACTTATTGTTGTTTAAGTGCATGTCAGTTAATGACAGTACTTTATTCCAAAGTTATAAAATTTTCTGCAATCGCTCCGATAAATCACGGTTTATTCTTTGCGGGTTCTACCAGGAATATTTCAGGTCCCCCATTTACATTAACTCCATATTCGAATTCCTTAACGTGTGCACAACATGATACATAAAAGTAAGAACATAAATAAATAAATACCATTAAATGCATTACTATCGATGCACAAGACATTTACTAAGCCTTTGTGTGTATTTTCTGACTATGTATTCTGGTATATGCATGAAATTATTTTGCTAAACTCCTCACGGGAAGGGATCTTGGTGGAAGCTGTATACTAAGGGTACATAATTTTATTTGTTATTTGGGAATGGGTCTGGAGCTGGCATGTCAGTTAATTGCTAGTAGTCTTTTTTGATTTCATGTTTTTGTCCGTATATTTAGTTCTTTCAGTTTATTATTTCACAATTGACTCAGTTCTGTTGCTTACTGAATTTTACTGTTGTTACTATTGTTTTTCATTCATCATATTGGCTAGGGGGGAAGGTTTGGGCCCAATAAAACTAGTTTAACCCCACCGCAGCAGGTTTGCGCCTGTCCTAAGTCAGAAGATTTATTAAGCCTTTGCGTGTCTCGTCTGTTTTCTAGTTAGTTCACTTTATGTCTATGGGAGTCTAGGATGGTGTTTATTTCGCTGGAGTTGATTACTCTTTATTTAGGGGCCAACTCCGACCTACCGTTGGGTGTTGGGTTTCCTCATAGTTTATTGAAAATCTTATGGTGGCTTTGAGTTGTTATTACTCCCCTATGGGTCGTTGTCTCTTTGACATATTCCCCGTTTCCCTTCTTTTTCCTATATATGATTTTCAACACCCTTAATTTAAAGTGAAAGACGTTGACATGGAAGGCGAAAAATCATGAAACTTTTCCGTCAATTTGGGATTTACCATTTCATTTTTATAAAAGGATGGGTTGGGGTGGTGAATCAATTCGGAAAAACAAGTCAAGAATCTGAAAGTTTATGAAAAAGAATAATGACGAAACAAAAAGGATGACAAATATGAATCAATTTTTTTATGGTCCGAAAAAAGGGACTTAAATTTTTTTATCATGGTAGCAGTGACAAACATATTCCGACACACAAAAGTAGAAAGAAGTTTTGGGAACTTCATATGAAATTTAAAATTATAGTTTTTGTAATAAATCTAGTCCAAGTCATCCGCTTATGTCAATTTGGAAAACATGGTAAATGAAAGGATATGGAGTAAATGCACATGAGACAAAGTCTCTGCAAATACATGGTAAAAAAAACAAGCAAAGAAACAACGCTTTTATTGTTGTTCATCATCAGTGTATGTTGATTTCAAGGTGAAGAAAAGCAATAAAAGCTTGGTTTACCATGCATTTGTAGGGATTTTGTCTCTTATGTGTAATTTTAAAGGTATTTTTAATTGACCTCGATGAGAGGTGACATTTATATTACATTTTGGGCTGTTGCCTTGCTGCTGAGTTGCTACCTCACGCTACAACTTTGGAGTGGGAGGTTTGGCATGCCATAAAACCGATGACTGACTTTTTGTCTCATGGACTTTGGCTCTAGACAACTCTGTTCGAAAATTTTGTTATTACCCAAATTCGTATTGCATTTTGTGTGGACAAAACAAATTTAAAGGTTACATTTACCGAATATTTGAAGTGAAGTTACATTTACATTATACATTTTATGAAAGAAAAACTTTTAAAAGTTACATTTACAGAACACTTGACGTTGATTTACGTTACACTTTGTATAGTAATCTTTGTTAATTACAGCAAAGTAAACAAAACTGTTTTTTCACTGAACTGAACTCCTTCACACATTTGAAAAAAAGTGTAAAGTTTGCACTCGTTTGAAAATGTAGAGAAAGTGAACACTTTGCACTCGTTATGTTTAGTACAAAGACTTGAACATGCACTGTAGACGGCTATTCTGCTTCTTCTGTTTTTGATGGTCACTGTGTCAAGTGGCTGTGATACAAGATCTACACCAGTTTCCTTGATCATGTAGTGGACTTGCGGAAAATGATCATACATACCTACAATTGTATAGATTACATACTTATATAGACATATGATTGTCGTTTAAAGAATAGAGTTGAACAATAAGTAAACATTCTTATAAATTTTAGCCTGATTGTTATGAGCTTGTAATTGATTTGTATTCAGGATATTGATACTATATGATAGAAGGTCGACTACGAAAAATTCAGGCACATTATGAATGCCTGCTTACTTGTATTTTAGGCGATCATTTTTGTCAACAATTGTGCATGAGTTTTCCTCTCAGAAGTCACGAATTGACGTGTTTATAAAAATATCTCAAATCTGAAGTCTGTCTTTTACGAACTAGTCATCTTATCAGATGGTTCACTTTTGTGTTCTTATATCTGTATAAAAAAAACAACATGACAACTGTCAAGAATTTAGGCTTACTTTGGTGTCTGTCTACCAAGCGCCAACTCACGCCTAAGCCGCTATGTTGCCTTTCACCAAAACTCATCTTTAAAAACTTTTTCAGGAAATACACAATTATACAAAACACATATGTACTATAATCAATTTAGCCTTAGAACAATTATATAATTAATTTAGGAACGTTTGGTAAATGAAGAGTAATACAGGACTTTCAAGCTAGGTGTTCCTGTGTAATTGAAGGTGAAAATGATGGACTCAAATACCAGTAAGTTGAAATGACTGGATTCCTGACCCACTAAGATAAAGATGTACCACTGAAAGAGAAACTATTATTGAAAATGAAGTTCACTTATAAACTTTCCTACATGACAATTCATTGAAATTGTAATTGACGAAAAGCAATTAAACTGGAGCGCTTCTAATAATTATATTAGAAAAAAATGACACTTACATGTAGACAGTCTCAATTGATTATTGATTACCCTCTTGATTTATTTATGTATTGTTTTTGAGTATAGTAAAATAACTTTATGTGATAACAATTATGACTCAAATTTCCTGTATCGAATGGTCGCCAGACGTGTTTGTGAATCATGTCAATACGGACAGGTGGTAGGAGTATGCAGTGTCGACCTAACCTTTGTCATGGGCAAGTTTTTGTAGTTAAAAAGTTAAAAGTGCAAAACACTGTTCCACTTACAGTAACGGACGGACTTATTTCATTATGTAGAAAACTTTTTAAATGTTACCATCTTGTACATTGCATCTGCAACTGAGTGGACAAGGGAGGAGCAGAAGACCGATGGGGAAAGAGGGATTCTCCTGTCGGCTGACAAATTCTAGATTTTTTCGAGAGATTTATGCTCTCTATAAATTTCAGTTATTTTTTTGTGTTCTTTGGAGAACTTATCGTAAAAAAACACTATATTATTATATAGATTGCGGTGAAAGATTGAACTTTCTCAGTGAAATAAAAGTGATAATTAACTGCGAAATTATTTTCCATAATTTCACTCTAGGAAGTGACGTCACAATGGACGTTGTCAACGTTGTTGTTAAGTAAACGTCGCAGCGGATTAACATAGAAAACGTAGTTCATGCAATTAATCTTAAATTAAACCGCTATATATCTGAGAAGATCTATATAATAAAAACAATAACTAATCCCAACTGCTGATTATCGAAAATATTCAACTCATGATCGAAAAACGCTGTAATTCACTCATGCGCTCCGCGCATTCGTGAATTACTGCGTTATTCGATCATGAGTTGAATATTTCGCGATAATCAGCATCTGGGATTAGTTATAGTATAAATAATTTCAAATTTCGGCATTTTTTCCAAATGTTATTCTGATCACTTGTTTGTAGTGCCAACTTTGAATGAAAATATTTCGCCACGTTGTTTTGAAATTTACTCGATGAGTGTTCCGTGGTTAATTAAATGTTGTGTTTGTCTTCTGTTGGTCCTTTTGCGAAGGATGAGAGCAATTTTGACAACAATTTGTCAGTGCAACTGAGTGGACAAGGGAGGAGCAGAAGACCGATGGGGAAAGAGGGATTCTCCTGTCGGCTGACAAATTCTAGATTTTTTCGAGAGATTTATGCTCTCTATAAATTTCAGTTATTTGTTTGTGTTCTTTGGAGAACTTATCGTAAAAATACACTATATTATTATATAGATTGCGGTGAAAGATTGAACTTTCTCAGTGAAATAAAAGTGATAATTAACTGTGAAATTATTTTCCATAATTTCACTCTAGGAAGTGACGTCACAATGGACGTTGTCAACGTTGTTGTTAAGTAAACGTCGCAGCGGATTAACATAGAAAACGTAGTTCATGCAATTAATCTTAAATTAAACCGCTATATATCTGAGAAGATCTATATAATAAAAAC
>MJUU01000607.1:36442-54166 GCA_002080025.1 Modiolus philippinarum | reverse complement strand
TGTAACGGTTGTGCTGTGAAACAGTTATAGAAGATGATCTAATTATCTACCCTGAATTTTAGGACTCGCAGAAATCCTGAATATGTTATGTTGCGGAGGAAATAACTTTAATTTGTAATGTGAAGAACATTAAATTTAATGCAGAAATCGAACAGTCCGTGTTTAAATACAGAACTTTAAAGTTTGTGACTTTTATTGCAAAATATTTGAAAACAATCATATTTATTTCAGGAAAATAAACTTATACTATATGTTCTATTAGTGACAAATGTTCTTTGTCGGAATTGACCAGAGGATCTGAATGAGATCCTCGCTCTTTGGCTTAGCGACTGCAGTTTGCTACTTAAAATTATATTTTGGAAATTTAGAATACTTTCTTTGGATCAGTAAATGTAATTTTGATCATTTTGTTGTTGTACTAGTACATTTTTTTCTCTTTATTAAAACATGCAAACTTTTAGTATTGTTTTCTACCATAACTCAGATCCCAGAGGAACGAACCGTCTTGATATCGTCATTTGGCGTCTGTCTGTCTGTCGTCGCCTGGTATCAAGACATGTCAGTACACACGAGGGGACGGTGACAAAGCGGACACCCGACCCTCCTGTTACAAACAAAAGACAACCAAAAAAAACCAACAAAAAAAAACAAAAAACAAACAAAAAACAAACAAACAAACAAATACAAAAGACAGTTACAGCATAAAAACAAAGTTTAAATAAAGATGTACATACATATTCCAATCGAAAACATTTAACACAGTTCACACTGTGAGTGTCTTTGTTCTGAATGTAGTAATTTCTGGTTCTGTGCTATGTATCTATCTAACGTCATTGTTTTTGTGTCTAACGTCATTGTTTTCTGTGTTCGCGTTTTTGCCCTGTCTTTGGACTTCGATTTTTGTGAATTTCACTCCTTTGTCCCTTCGGTATTCTACTGCCGTTGCTTTTGCTGCTTTTCCTGTATTTTGAAACTACAGTTGCAGCAGCTGACTTAATGTAATTCCGGGCTTTAGATTTGCAGTGGGACGGGTACAATACCTTGACCATAGCATCTAATAATACATCCAACACTTTTGAGATTAACACTGGTAGTGTTTTATTTGTGCCTGTTCATCTCTTTTTTCTTCTTTTATTTATGTGTTTCGTGTTTCCTCTTACTTCTAGCAAATTTTGCCAACGCCTAACCGACGGGATAAAAATAATTTCCATCTCTAGAGAGAGGACAAGGCACGTGAAATTTCCCGCAAATCTTATCTGAACATAACCCTCGGTGTTTTACATTATGTCATTAGGGAAACATTTGCTACAACTTAACACACGTTAATTATGACATTCTCACATTTTCTTGTTAAATATGTTATCAAATGTCTAAAAGCTCGGCAAAGCTCCTTTGCAAAATTTATTTTACTCGATGAGACCAATTCCTTATAAACTTAGCTGTGGTTGTAGAAACTATATTTATTACATTGTGTTGCCTCTATACATTGTGTTGCCTCTATATTTCAGTTGAATTAAAAAAAAATCCCTTATTTTTTGTCTTTTTGTGTTCGTTTGGCGAAATATAATAATTAAGGAAAAAGACATAGGTCAAGGGACATCATTCTTAAAAATCACTTCAGAAAGCATCGATGAAATGGACTGTTTCATACGCCTTACGGATTTCCTGTGTAGTTTTTCTTTGTTTTAGGATGTTTATACAATTTGATTCATCGAGTAGCAAAAATGACTTTAAGTTGTACTTGGAATTCACGGTATGTGCACCACATATATTAGTCCCCGAGGGTATTCACCAGCCGAGCAGTCAGTACTTCGGTGCTGACCAGAAGCCGATTCTATTTGCAACCTTACAATATCTACATTTTGTAAATTTTGTTGAAAACTAAGGAGTATCTCCCTCATGCAAAGCTCTGTCTTTAGCCTTTTTGCTTTACATTTAGATCATTTTGGTTATTTTGTTCTCTATCAGTTTTCAAACATCTTTGAGTTTATGGCCTTCCAAATGTTAAGGTTTTATCTGCACTGAAAAGACATAAGTTGTCGAAATGCGCAAATGCAGAATTCAAATTTACAGTAATTTCGGTACTTAGTTATTAAGTTTTTTAATCGATGTCCTTTTATCAATATAAATACCAGATGAAAGTACTAAAATAAATGCACTCAAGTTACACCAAGAAGCACGCTGATAACAACTTAATCATTAATTCATATCTCCTATCTAGACTACCCGTCTTTTTTTTAAATTCATTGCGTCTTTTAAATTTCAGAAACAATAAATGCATTATCTGATAAGCAACACAATCAGTACCGTACAGTAAACCGAGAATGACTTTATCATTTATTTATATTTCATATCCAAATCAGCGATCAACGACAGAAAAAAAAATGCTATCGTGTAGAAAACAAAAGCCTAATATGTACAATTGAGAAAACTATACACTGTTTTGTGTAAATGTTTCAAGGTTTTAGCAGCACTACGGAATAAACGCGTTATGAAACCAAATTAAGAAAAAGCATCAACGCAAAATTTCATTTCGGTAACATTTATGATGTTCAAACACAGATTAAATTGTACTGCAAAGATGCATATTCCTAGATTATAAGTTTTCTTCATTTTAAATTCATTCACGTTTATTTATCAATAAACGCTGTTTGTTGCGACCTGTCCGTTAATTTTTCGAATGTTGATTATGTATATGGAACTTCTTAAGAAAGTGAGAATCGAACCGCCAGTCAAAAGAGCGAACAATCCATGGACAACGGCAATGTCGGAAACACTTAGAAACACGGGCACAACTTGATTACAGGAAAAATGATGACACACATACAGATGAACAACACGGACCCAATAAATTAGATAAGACACCCGCCGTGCTGCACATGTCAACTCCGGTAGCAAAGTCAAATCCGATGGAGGAAAAACAAACTTGTTGTGAAGAGAAAGATATGTTGTCATCTGGGAAACAGATATCCCATAGCGATCCATAAGATCGTGATGTCAACACAAAACTTCTGTAGTTATTTTTAGTAACGTGTCTTGCTTAAGTAGCCTAATTGTACATGTAAGCAACTGAGCTCTATCAAGGAAGTCACTATATCAACCACAAGCCCTTGAGTAGCGAATGAGTTGTGGGATGAATGTTGCTACAAAGAATAGGGAAGATGAAGGTCAAGGAATGAGGTCGATGTGTGTGTATCTGTAGTATCCTTAATTTCAAAATCTTTTGGATAAATAAGGAGAAGAAAATCTCAAAAGCGAGGGTTGTTTAATGATAAAATTTCATATATATATAACGGAAGCTGAAATTAAAGGACTGGGCCAGTTTTTTGTGTTTATATTTAAGAAGCCCTTCAATGAAATCAGTCTCACAAGAACGGAGAAACAGATCGGCTAAAAGAGGTGCGCAGTTTGTGCCTATTGGAATTCCGATGTTCTGTTTAAAAAAACAAGTCTTCCAAACTGGACAAATATATTCTCGATCAGAAACTGTAACATTCTATTCACTTCTTCCTCTGTGATTTTTTTCTGTTATCCTGAGTCGTTTTCAATTTAAATTAAATTAAATTTAATTAAATTTGAAGAAAACTTTGTACAACAACTACACTCTCATAAAAGTTAAGCTTAAAACATTTGGAAAGTTGATTTCTGCCTGTATCCCTAACTCAACAGTTTAATTGTGCAGTTAAAATGCCAAATGCACTTTATAATGTTTCTTCTTTTTCGTTTCAGTAACAACAAAAAGAACTTGAACAAACTTATTCATAAAGGATATAAATACAGCATTGTTAAATCTTTACTTCTGGTTTTTGTTGGCAAAAATATTGATCATCTCCTAAATGCTTTACACCATAACTAAGTTTAAACAATTTTTCATATTGGCAGTATTTGGCATTGCGCAATATCATGTTCTTCTTTCATAACTGATGATGTTGATATACCAAATCTATTTATAAGTATTTCAATTGAAATTTCATATGTAAGAAGGGTTGATATCATAGTCAACGGAAATTATGTCCTTAGCTAGCTTTCAGTAACTGCGAGCATTTGTCCGGACAGTACCTGTGTGTATTGTCTTCATGTTTTATGTATTTCATTGTAAGGGTACTCGTCTTGATAAGTTGGACTTTTTTCTAGTTTGATTTTTACTGCGAGTCTTTTTGTGTATTTATTTTTAGCCATTCAGCACACATAGGGGAGGGTTTGGATCCAAGAAAACGAGTTTAACCCCGCCGCAATTTTTGCGCCTGTCCCAAGTCAGGAATATGTTGGTCATTGGCTTGTCCTTCTCTTCTTATAAAATTTTAGTTTCTTGATATTTGGGTTATTGGATGTGGTTTGTTTCCATTGATTTATTCACCTTTTTACCTTTCGGGGCCATTTAGGGCTTACTATATTATGGTGTGAGGTTCCTCACTGTGTTGAAGACCATATGGTGACCCCTAGATGTTTTGTTTTGGGTCGTTCTAACCTTGATATGGGATGTTGTCTCCTTGGCATTTACCCCATTTCCTTTCTTTTTCATATTGAAAAGACATTATATTAAAACTTAACTTCAATCTAAAAATTATCAGTTTCCCTACAATGGACAGTAATATTTCCCTGCTCATGGAGTTTATAGTTATTTGTAACGGTTGAGCTAGCACTAATTACGCAGACTTCCTCAATGACGTCGTAATTAATCAAGGGTTCCAAAAGTCTGTCCTATACACTGATTTGAAAAAAAAATAAAACAATAAAAGATATCAGTCCTTTGTAAAAAAATGTTAAATGTCAGCCTGAACTACGATTCAAAATTGATATTTACCGAGGAATGGGGTGAGCATTTTTTTTCACTTTCTAAGACCTTTATATACAGTTATTTAATGGATATGCAGGCAACAGACCATAATATTTGTCCCAAGGTACTGGGAACCACCAGCCAACGGCCGAGGGCAAAAGAACGCGTGTGTGGAACCCAGTACCAAGGGACAGATGTTATGGTCTGTTGCCTGCATACCCATTAAATAACTGTTTTATTGTCTTATATTGATATATTTCAAAATAAAACAAATGTATGAAAAGGAAATAATAGGCCTTGAAAACTATCTCAAAACAACTTTCTGGCTGTCAACTTATCAAGAAGAAGTAGCAAGATTCAATGTAACACATAAATGACTTATCAAAGGTAATGGAAATGCATATGTCCAACAGTATTAAAATATATTGTCCATTTTGGTGCCATTGCTTTTATTTGTTTTACTGTGAATGCTATTTTTGTCATACACGTTTAAATGACTGGGTTGAAGATTCCCTTAGAAAGTTCAAATGTAAGACACCAGACTTCAGGGGGCAATAGACCTCTTTGGTCAATAGACTTCATCGGGCAATATATCTCAGTGGTCAAAAGACGTCATTGGTCAATAGTCTCCAACGGTCAATAGTCCGCACCGGTCAATAGACTCCATCGGTCAATATACTGCACCGGTAAGTAGACCTCGTCGTGCAACAGACACGCGTAGGTATGAAAATACCAAATTATAGACGAAAATACTTTATACTTAATAGAACGTATAAAATATACGAATAAGGTAATAACAATTGCTGTTGAGTTCCTACCGGTCACTAGCACAAAAGAAGGAAAGATTCTACCCGCCATTTCTTTTAAATGCCTATACGAAGTCAGGACCCTTGTGATTGACAATTGTTGCTTTGGTTTTAAACCTGTTTTTAATTTTGGATCTTGTCAATTCTGTTCAGTAATTAGTTATTATCGTTATTGATGATCCAGCAGATTAAACTGTAGATAATTTTAGAACTAGCATATTATGACAATACATCTGGAACAATAACTATCGAATCTCAGCATTTATAAATTTTCATCTATAATCATGGAAAAAAGAAACTATGCAGTAAAAAAACGGAAAATTTCTTTAAATACACGTGATATTGTACATCTTCACATGCAGAGCAATATTGAGCAATATTGCCTCTGCAGTTTCATTAAGTTTTTCTTGTGGTTTTAAAGAGCATTTTTCCTGCTAGAGTCAAGGTTAAATACTTGCGACATTTTGTTTTTAAGTTAGTGCAATCGAAGTGCTTTGACCTTTTGCGCCGCGCGTCAGAAAATTCTTTTCTTTTATAACCATCTTTTCGATTACCAGATGTTTCGAAAAAAGGTCAGATATGACGCCAGCTAACAATTTCTGTTTCATAAAAACAAGATAGTACATATACTTTCCTTACCGATATATTTCAACAATTTCATCACGTCTGGAACCATAAAAATGAACTTCCGGTCATAAACACACAAGGTGAGCAAGCTAATTCCAGTCTTAATGGCATGCGCAGTAGCTTTCGGGCATCCATCATTACTTCGGGAATGTTGTCCAGGATTGATACCAAATAACTTTTATTGATTTTGAATCGCATTCGAAGCAAGACGCCAGTAAAAAAAATCTGTATTTGTCTTGAAATAAGGTCAACATCTAACCTTACAGTACAATTTGTATTTAATATAGTTTTTTTTTACTTTCCGTGATAAGTTGAAAATCCCAAATAGATTGTGCCGAATAGTTCAGACTACTTTTCATAAAAATGATGATTTATGGCTCTAAAAAAAGTGTAATTTTGCATTGACAAAATCCGTCAGTTGCCTAACAGTAAGTGGGTTTACTTACTTGTCTGCTAACTTAAAAAACGTCTCTTTTGCCCTTCTAAAGATACAGTTATTCCATGTAAGAAACATCACCAAATATATTTATAAAACAGGTGCTCATCCTGGTTATCAATTTTGTTAATTTAACTCTGGCCAATATTATACAGTTATTTAATGTGTAGCCAGGCAACAGACCAGAATATTTTCCCGAGGTAATGGAAACAGCTCAGTGTTCTATTGCCCGAAGCCAACGAACTGTTTCCATTACCAATTCTGGGCTATTGTCTGGCTACACGTTAAATAACTGTTTTATTACCTAATCTGCATAAAAGAAAAAAAACGAAATTTACTATTTTTATGCAACTTTGGTATTTTTTGTACTCTGCACAAAAGAAAAATAAGTTGCGGAAATGGTCTTCTGCAAAACTCAAATTCATTGCAAATTATTTTACTTGTAATATTATTCTGATACACAAATATACAAATGATCATTTGCAGCAAAAATACTTAGTAAATCTGAACAAATATAATTTTATTTTTTTTTTAAATTTACATTTTTAATATCTAAAAATGTGCAAAATGACATATATGTTTTCATGTTGAATCATTTCATAATGTTAATGAATGTGCATTTGCTTTACACATTTTCAAAACCATAGTAATAATTTCTGTCAGTCAGAACTCTGGCGGATTTTTTGTGATCAACGTGTCTTAATTGATTGAATATTGTTTAACGTCTACTCAGCAATATTTCAGCTATATCAAGACGAGAACAAGTTTGTTTATCAATAATCACATTGGGGTATGGAAAATGCTATGGGACGGGAAATTCTGGCTGCCACTGGAAAAGTAGGGTGAGATCGTCAAGGGCGGGGAATTTAGCCTTGTAGCCGATCACCTACGGACCACCCCAAAAAGAGCTTGCTACAAGGGTTCTTTAACGTGCAGGAAGCGTGGCATTTCTTCCAACACGTAGACCTGAGTTTACATCCCATCCGAAAGATGGGTTGTGTATTTATTAATCCCGCACAACCACGGAATGGGTCCTATTTCTATATCCCGGGACCCTCGGGGTCAGCCTCCGTTTATTAGGGGTCACACCCCGCAAGCCGGAGATACTAGGTCCTATTTCTATATCCCGGGGTTCCCTCGGAGTCCTCTGTTAGGAAGACTCATACTCCAAGCTCAGAGGATGCTGCGGGCCTATTCATAAGCCGGGACCGCGACGGCGGTCAACGTGTCTTGAAGTATTTCTTTCATTGTCAATAATTTAAGGTTACTTACTACAAAGAACGTTCGGTAGGAATAAATTTCCATCAAACGTGTCAACGCAAAATAACAAAAATCCATTTCACTAAAATCAATATGATTTTTACCGATAACATTATCCAGAAAATAGAACAGTACTGAATATTCATAAACTATTTCGACCAATCACAGTAGCCAGGCAAAAAACAGTAATGAATATTCATGAAATTGTTTTGACTAATCACAATAGCCAGAAAATAGAACATACCAGGCAAAAGAACACCGTGAGATATAAGACTTAATTGTAACAATTTCCAAAATAGTTCAGATACAAAATACTTAACAATGCAATTAGGTAATAAATGTTATTATTGGTCGATCCATCGTCACTTCAGTGGCAAAAATTGTAGCGGGTTATTTTGTTGCAGACAAGATGCCTTAAAGTTTATATATCAAAGGCGTTGGTTTGACTTTTTTAATTTAAATTCTATGACCTTTTGAATAAGCTTACACCCTGTCGTAAAATATTAAATACAGTTTCTTTTAACCTTAGTATATTATATGAAAAAAAAACTCAATTTTTTTTTAAAACCAACAGGGCTTATTCCTCTCGATATTGTCCTTAGAAAAAAAGATTAAAAATAAATAATTTATTTGTTTTTTGAAGGTTACTACCTCGACAACTTATTCCTTTTCAGTTCAGATGTACTGATAAAACAAAAATCGAATCTTTGAAAAATAAAATATTATCAAAAGGACAAAATTCAAGTAGAACTAGCATAATGAGATAAAATGCCGTCACTCGTGACCATTGCGTAAATCAACTTCTTAGACTTGAAAACATGTTATTAAATAAATAAAATAATTTTATTCTATTGTGCTTTATTATATTTAAGGTCTTTCCCGAACATTCGGGAAGACCTTACTGTATTTCGTCTGATTATTATTAAGGTCTTTCCCGTTTCCAACGGAAAGACCTTTCTGTACTTCTTTTGATTATTATTATTATTCTTTATTATTATTCTTCTTCTTTTCTGCCTCATTCCTAGAAAATTGACTGGACAAATCCTTTTGATATTTTAACACAATAGTCTAGACCATGTCTAGTTGATAGGAAATAGGCATCGACCGAAAATCTTTTTTCGTTCATGAATTTTCGCCCAAAGTCCGAAAAACGTAGTTATGGGATAAACTCAGAAACCATAAGAGATAGCTGAAGAAGTGTAATGGCAAAAATGTTTGTTAGGTCAGGACGAACCTTCGTTACATTTGGACCGAAACTATGCGGTGGACCATTCATAAGTTATGCCCCCGCAAAATTTCGTCACATCTTTGAGTATGATTTTCTCGAAAACGGTAAGAGATAGAAGCCTGGAACCTTTTCCATTCATCTTAGGTGATATGTGTTACATCTACAAATGCTAAGGTCAAAGGTCATTGGTCACTTTGAACTTTGACCCCAGACCTTGTTATTGGATTAACTCGAAAACCGTAACAGATAGCTGATTAAATGTATTTGAGAAAATGTGTGTCTTGTTGAGATCTACATTTGTTACATGGGTCCGAAATTATTGGACCAACCGATTTGGGCCTATGGACCAAAAACCGATTTTTGAAGTCCGAATTTGGGTTTTTTCCTTTTAGCTCTAATACCATTGAAGATACAAAGAAATTTTCAACACAAAAATGTTCGGGACATTGTGACCTTCAAAATGACGTCAAGGTCAAAGATCAAGGTCACACTCGAAATTTTTTATACCACGTTTATGGATCAATAAATGAATGTTCAAGCTTAGAATCTTGGTCTTATCAACAAATCAATAATGAAAACACTATGATGCAGATTCCGGGAAAGACCTATCAATTGTTCTTCGAACAATTGACGTACTAGTTATTATTATTATTATTTTTTCTTCCGCCATCTTTCAAACAGATTTGCCAGAGACAGTTCGTGACATGTAATGGTTTTTTGCGACAAATATTGTACAGTAAAGGGCTATTCGGACATTACGCTTTTTCCGTTACGGAGTTATCTCCCCAAAAGCAAAAAAACTTGTTATCGCTTAAACTCGAAAACCGTAAAAGATAGCTGATGAAGTGTAATGGGGAAAATGTTCGTTAGGTCATGACGGAACTTCATTATATTTGGTCCGAAACCGTGCGGTATACTTTTTGGGAGGTTATTGCCCTTTGAAGATTTTCAATTTCCGTCATCGCTCAAAACTTCTAAACGGTTAGTCGTAGAGACATGGGACCTTCACCATTATTCTTAGTTGATACAAGTTACATCTAAAAATGTCAAGGTCAAAGGTCATCGGTGACTTTGACCTTTGACCTTACCCCTTGTTATCGCTTAAACTCAAAAACCGTAATAGATGGCTGAAAACATATAATGGGAAAAATGTTCATTATCATGAGACGCAACTTTGTTACATTGGTCCGAAGAGATTTAACGATTCTTTATATGAGTTATTGCCCTTTGAAAGATTTTGAGTTTCCGTTAATGCTAAATACTCCCAAACGATAAGTCATAGAAACCTGAAACCTTCACCATTGTTCATAAGTCATATATGGCCATCTAAAAATGTCAAGGTCAAAGGTCACCGGTCAAGGTCACCAATGACCTTTTGCCTTGTTATCGCTTTAACTCGTAAACTGTAAGAGATAGATGATCAAATGTATTTGAGAGAATGTTTGTCTCATTGAGGTCTACATTTGACACTGGGGTCCAAAATGATTGAACCATTCATTTTGGACCTATGGCCCAAAAACCATTTTTTGGGGTCCGATTTTAGAGTTTTTTGCCTATATCTCAAAAACTATTAAAGATACGAAGAAACTATAAGAAGATAAATTGTTCAGCTCAATATGGTCGACAAAATGGGGTCAAGGTCAAAGGTCAAGGTCCTTAGCAACAATGTTTTTTGCCATAAAAGTCCTTAGCAACCATAGGCAAAAAGTTTCGTAATGTTGTAAAGAGGAAATGAATGACATTGCCAACCGGAAGTGACTTTCCTGTCCTTAGCAACAAGCTAATTTTTCGAAAAAGTCCTTAGCAACCGTTGAGCAAAAGACTAATAAAGATCAGAACTTTTGTTTACAATATATTTTGAACTGAAATAGACAACAAAATCAAACTCAAACATGTGATCATGGTATCAAGGTCATCGATCAAGGTCATAGCCAAATTTTAGTTTTTTTTTCATGGTAAAATCTTTAAAACAATTAGAAATGGCTACTCTAATATATTGGAGACAATGTGCTTCTCATCAAGATGATTTTCAACATGTGACATAACAAAACATGACATAAAAGCATAACATAGACTGGGAAAGACCTTGCAATTGTTCTCTGAGCAATTGTCCTTTTAATGTGATTTGGTTTTTTTTTCATTGTTTCACACTGTGATAGTCAATTAATCAAAAATTTGAATGTTAAGTTTTTCATTGATGCAAATTTCCTATTCTAATGGTATTTTGAAATTGTGACAATTTCAGGGCAATTTCATTTGATGCCAATTTGTAGCTATCCGCAATTTTTATTCAGTTTTACCAAGGAATAAAGGCATTAAAGCTGTAAGAAGGTACTATGGAAGTACTTTTATTCGTTGACATCAATTTTTCATGGATATCGCTATTTCGTTGGTAGTTTGATCCGTGGTTTCGGATGAATTAAAACTCAAAAGAAAAATGTATTTGGTTGGGAAAATAATTTTGTGGTTTAAGCGAACCACGAAATCCATGAAAATTGGAACCCTACGATCCAAAGTACTTTCACAGTATTAATTATTAATTCAGTTGTCAGTAGAAAGGGCAAGTACTTGGAACGGGCAGTCTGTTTTATAATGCAGGTGTAATCTTCAAACAACATCGATAGTTTCTTCTTTCTACGAAGTTTGTCTACAATTTTTTCATATTTTAACACGAGAACCCAGGATCTAGAGACAATACTTTTTCCTTTAATTCATCTACCCATTGTCAGAAAGTTGTTCTAAGTAAGTGACTGGATAGAATCGAATTATGACGTAAAATTATTTTGCCACCTCCCGACTTTACCATTGTTACGGCTGTAGAAAAACGGAATATCACTATTACATATATGAACAAGTGTGCCGAGAATGAATAAAAACATATTTCAATATTGTATTGTCACAACACAGACTACAGCAATCACGTCTATTATGAAAAATATATTTCAGTCTTCTATTTGGGTAATATTGACAAATCAAATTTCCTGGGTATGTAAAATTTGCATATTTTTTTGGGTTATATATTATATTGACTAAAACAACTGTGCGGGATGTGAAAATATAAATGTCCACTATCAATATCAGTAATATAGACAAACACCCCGATCTATATGTAGAATATGAAAAATATCCGTTTGAGCAATATGAACTCAAACAAATGTGACATAATCAAAACATTCTCTCTTTCAATTTATTAACTGATGACTTAAAATACAGTGTGATTTGCCCATTTAATAAAACCGGAAGTTTTTGGCACTGGGCAGATGCCCTGTATCAAAATTAATACAGGGCAAATGCCCTGTACAAATGAATCGGCCATATTGGTTTAGTTACACTCTGCTTTCTGTGTCTTTCTCGCATATGTTAACTTTTTTGTCTATTGATTTTAATTACTGAGAGTGAGAATAAGAAATAAACACAGCACAACCCAGAAGATTTCCTTTGATAACGTTCCAAAATGCTCTTTATTTTTCTTAGATATGGTGTACTTGTACATGAGATAATATTTGTTCAATGACAATTATCTAAAATGTAAATTCTAAAGCCGAAGGATTAATTCCCACCATCGTAGTTTTGTCCTTATCTATATTTGATAATACGGATTTCATTTGGTTTTTTTGATAATACGGATTTCATTTGGTTTTATGCATTTTAACATTTTTGAAATTATGGATTTCTAGTGCTGCTGATGAGGAATGAATTTCCGAAATGGTCATACAGCTCATTAAAATTATTGCAGTTGGAGGTTACATATGTGCTATGATCTCATGTTCATTTACTCCATATTCTTTTGTAAAATATGTAGTACTTGTCAGCAGAAAAATAGTACTCGTCAGCCGCATCCCGTTTCAGCTTGTACGACTGACACCACACCAGATCAAGGGGATTTGTAAACGACATGATAGTTCAATATTTTTTCTACTACAAGTTGAAAATTCAATAGAAATCTTGACTTTGTATTATCGAAATTTGCATCCTGTAATTAAGATTGGTAAAGATAATGCCTGAAATTAATAAAGGTGTCATAAAATGGGTAGTTTCATATTAATCCTGTATAATGTCCTCGTACAGTCGTATTGGGTTTCGATCACCTGTATTGGCCCTCGGCTTCGCTTTGGGCCGATACAGGTGACCTCAATCCAATACGACTGTACTTGGACATTATAAAGGATTAATATGAAAATAATGAATTTAATAACACTATAGTACAACTGGGGTTATCTGGTCTAAATTAGATATTTGGAAAATACGGACTAAAACTAAAATTTCAGAAAGTTAAACAGTGTTTATTTTCTATCAGGGAAATATGGACAAAACTAAATGTCTGATGTGAAAAGTCTCCATTTCAATGTTAGGGATTTTACTGATTTTGTCAGTCAATAGTATCCAAATTGAACATTAAAAGAGATATTTTTCATATCCTATACATTTGCTTGAATCCCTATATGTCAAATGGAAAATGCACAAAGAAGATTTTAGATACCTAAACATTTCGGCAGTCTATTAACGTAAGTGAGAGCTGAACCGTTAGTCTAATCCAAGGACAATTGCAACGTCGGAAAAAGACGTTGGTAAGATGTTTGGTAATTGTCACTGAACAATGCGCTTGGCAATAATTGTACTACGTCTGGGATGACATGAAAGCAATTTCGAGGAGAGGAGAGGAGATGATTCTTTAGCTAGGACCCGTTTAAATCTGCTCAAGGTTTAATAAAAGTTTACTTAGAACTGTTCTTGTGACTTAAGTTGGACAAGAAGTGAAGTTATGTAAAAAACGGATAACAGGAAACATCTGCGATGGCTGAAAATTTTAATTACATGTCACAATCAGCAAGGAAACTACACTAGAGAAACACATATAAGACTACCAAAAAAAAAAAAAAAAAAAAAATCGCAGACAACTCCATGACAGCTGGACTTTGTGCTGGCACTAGCATGGGTCAAGGGGTGTTCGCCGCCAACTGCCGGCTAGCTCAAGGAGCTTAGTCTGCTGGTAGAACACTGTCGTACTACGGAAGAAAATTCAAACTCAAAACTTTCAGGAGGGTTTGGTCAAGAATAATCATTAATTTTACTAGACATTGCAGTCTCAAAGCTTATTTAACGGATGCAAGCAAAATATCTTGTAGAGTTCCGATATTAGGTAAAGAATGTAAGATACGTCCCAGATTTTCTGCACTTTTAATCAGATTCTGGCATTTTTAACATTTCCGTAAAAAACCGAGGATATTATAAAGGTATTTACACATTCAGGCATTCTACGCATGACACAATGCTTACATTTATGCTCTATGAAATTTCACAAAGTTTTGTTTATGGTTAATGTTTGAATTTAGTATGCTTTTCCTATGATTAATTACTCTGCTGATTTCCTCAACTGTTAGGAAACAAATACATATGTACTGAATGAATTTTCGTTGAATTTTTGAAATCTCAATTTTGCTGCAATTTTAAAATATTAAAATTCTATCACATAAAAGTACAATTACATTCATATATAATCACAAGTAGATCATGAGATGGAATCGACAAGAATTTTAGATGAAAAAGGCATTTTGCTCCCATTATTGCCATGTGGAAATATTTTCCAATCAGGCTGGATCTTTGGCAGATGAAAAACACAATTATTTCAATTTAGAAACAAATATAAAGAAAAACAAAGATGTACATTTGCACTACTCTGATAAAGTCTGGTTGGGTTTGTCCACTTATGTCGTAAAGTAATTTATGTTAGTGAACTAGTAAGTTTTGCATTTACGAATATAATCTTGATCAATTTTTCGTGAAGACAATAAAAAAACAAACTCACCTTACTACTGATGCCAATATAATCATTTCAGAACTACAAGATTTATAATTGAGTAGGTACATTTATAGTACAACTCAGCAATATTGATTTTCCAAGGAAACATTCTAATTTTAAAGATAAAACAATTTTAATCTACATATTTAGTTATTTTAAAAGACGGATTCCAATAGGGTAATAGCAAAATTGCCTTACAAAATTGTCAGGAGCCACTTTGGGGTTAGTTTAAAACTACAATTCTTTGATTCTGTTTATAGAATAAAAAAGATAACAGGAAACACCTACATTGGCCAAAAAATATAGTAACATGCCACAAAGTAACAAGGAACTGTTAGTATTTATGTATTAATTTTGGGATGGTTGTCATTTACAATAACACAAAACAAATATCGCGACGTTTAGACATGGATATAGTCATAAATGAAGGTATATGGAGTAACTGCAAATGAGTTTCTACAAATACATTGCAAAATCAGATAATGGACAACGCTTTCATTGTTGTTCTTCATCTTGAAGTCGCCATATTCTCGTTTTTTTTTTTGTTCAGTGCATATAAATTATAAACGGATGATCGATAAAAGCCTATGCCGTTCGCTGCATATCGTCTAGATTGTTGGTCCTAGTTTCGTATATTTCTTACGGAAGCGTATTGATGCCACATGAAGAAAAAAAATATCTCATAATTATGAGTTAATATCTCATAATTATGAGATAATATCTCATAATTATGAGATAGTATCTCAAAATTATGAGATAATTATCTCATAATTATGAGATAACATCTCATAATTATGAGATATTATTTCATAATTATGAGATATTATCTCATAATTATGAGATAATAAGTCATAATTATGAGATATTTATCTCATAATTACGAGATAATTAATTATGAGATACTATTTCATAATTATGAGATATTATCTCATTATTATGAGATCTTATCTCATAATTATGAGATATTATTTCATAATTATGAGATAATTATCTTAAAATTATGAGATAATTATTTCAAAATTATGAGATAGTTATCTCATAATTATGACTTATTAACTCATAATTATGAGATACTATCTCATAATTATGAGATAATATCTCATAATTATGAGATGTTATCTCTTAATTATGAGATAATTATCTCATAATTTTGAGATAATATCTCATAATTATGAGATATTATCTCATAATTATGAGATATTATCTCATAATTATGAGATATTTTTGTTCTTCGTGTGGCATCAATACGCTTCCGTAAATTTCTACATCACCGAAAGGCAGGACAATCATTCGAATTCCTCTCTACTATTTGATCCGCAAAAACTAGGTATTACGGTCAAGATTTGCTTGGAAAGATTCACCTTATGCTTAAAAAAAACATATACTATGCATTTCATCTATAATTCAGCCACCAAAGACTGTGCAAAAGAAGTAAAATAGACAATTGCAGCCTACCAATTTAAATTGTCCATACATTGGCGGATCCAAGGTAGGGGGTTCCGGGGGTTGGAACCCCCCTTTTTTGGACAACCATGTATTATTTAAAGACCAAACCAATTATTCATTTCTGCTGTTGATTTTTTCGTGAAACTTAGCATAACCATTCTTTAAGCTATTCGGGACAATTTTCAAGAATAAAAAATATAGGTCACCGACTTAGTTTTGTTGCTATGGCGCCGTGAAAAGTAGCTAAATTCGGAAGATGGAGAAGTGAGAAGGTTAACTTCAAACCCTTGCCATTTCGGTAATAATAGTTGAAATTGCAAACGGATTTCTGTAATATACTCCGGGAAGTCTGCAGATTTCAATTTTTTAAAAGAACAAACGTTTGAAAGAAAGAATGATGATTATTTTAACGCTTAATTACTTTCCCGCGCAAAATATTAGACATTTTTGTTATCTTTTCTATTAAATTGCGAAAATTCTGCTGTTGATTTTTTCCTCATATTTTCAGAGCATATAAAGTTGATTCTATTAATTAGAATAAGGCAATAAAAACAATAGGTCACCGAATTCATAAGAAAGATATAATGGAATATAACGACAAAAATTGGCTTTTTCGGCCACACGTCGCTTGATTTTTTTCTTTCAATGAAGATGACGTCACAGTAATATACGTCGAAAGTATCGATAATGAACACCGAAGCAATGATTTTTTGTACGGCACTGTATTTTATCGACACTTCTTATTAATAAGCGTGATTTTGGGATAAAGAAAAGAAAAAGAGGGTGTAACATTTTTTTTTTTACATTTTTTTGTTTCAAATATTTTCCTGTGTTGTCCTGGATATTCTTATTGCAATCTTCGTCGGAGTTGAATCAACTGTTTTATTCAGAAGGAACCCTTTCATCAGGATTCGAGAATTTTCATTGTATGGGAGCAGTATATTTTCTTAATTATTCAGAATTTGAAAGTTATTATTTCTGGATAGCAAAAATGTACATTATTACTATGTCAGACCCTAATATATTTCATAAGCTTGATTTTATCACTTTTTTCCTTTGATACAAAAATTAAAAAAATAAAAATTCCCAGGCCTTTTCCGAATATAAAATGTTGTGCACGTGTCCCTCTAATGGTCTTTAATATCATTGTTGCACCATTGCATAAATTTTTACGTGATATTTCATATCTGCATACCGGAATTTTGCATTTGCGCCGATTTGCTTTTATTTACGCCGATTTTTTCTTTCATTAGCCCGATTCTTTCTTTTATTTGCGCCGATTATTTCTTCATTCTTGTTAATTTCGTGTCAAATACAGGTATTTTTGTCATTTGTTCACACTAA